>JAXQQM020062519.1:0-50698 GCA_034641835.2 Pinus albicaulis | reverse complement strand
TAACAGCTCCTATGATGGTCGTGGGCGGCTATCACAATTAAAGTGGGGGAGGGGAAATGACTTGAAATCATTTCAAAAAGGCTATAATCATAAATATCTATTAAATTCGCATGCACCTAATCAATTACAGAATTGCTAATGATGACCGAATCTGGGTGGAAAAGAGTGTTTGTACAAAATCCCATCACTTTCCATAATAAGCCATTTATGAATATTAGTGTAGGGTATGATTTGGTAAGTCCATCAAAGGCGTAACCTTTCATCAACCTCCTTCTGAAACCTTGCTGTAATATCCCTTTTTCAGGATTCTCTGCAAAATGGTCCAAGGGGACATTGTGTAAGGATGGAAATGTAAAAATAAGTTGAAGGGGTACTTGGATCCCCTTTTTAACTCATTAAACACTTCTCTTCCAGAAGTTGAGCCCAAAGAAATGTCTCGATATGGGTTATTCAGATCTCCCCAAACTAGATCTCTTAGAAAATGCTCAATGAGAGAGCTTACAACAGTACATGAACATAACCATTAAACTCTACAATTCAGAATGCAACATAAGAGGGAAATGTTATTCAGCCAACATTATATTATTATATCTGCAGTACTATACAAGAAAATCATGAGGTACAAGCCACTCAAGCTATGGGAACCAATCTCCAATGATCAAGCAATGAAATACATGAGTTGTTGCAATTGCACAGAATGCCGGAAAGAAGTGACTGCACTATCTATATGAGAGTATCAGATTCTGAATACATAAAAAATGGTAATGTGGCTGAAGGATACAAATAAATGCCCACAAATGGAAAGATGGGCTCCAATACAAAATCTCTAGCCAATCCAGGAGGGATTGCTAGAAATGTTGGATAAAATACAATGTGACAAATGACTTTTCACTGCAACTAAATCAAAATAAGAATGAGGCTGTAGCAGATCTGAAATACTAATGCCCTCCTATGATAATTTTCTCAAGCAAAGGGCTGATCCCTTTTACTCAAAAACACTCCTCCTGATAAGCTCAAATGACCCTCCCAGCAACTGCCTGCATAAAATAACACAGTTTCAGCCCTAGACTGCGCTGTGAGAGATGGTGAATGGTTGGCCTGGTGCCAAAGATCTGAAATAATGCCTGAGAGTCTCCTCTGCTACTCCTCCAAATAATATGCAAGATCTCCACCGAAGAACAATCCAAAGAATGACTCTATGAGTTCCTCTCTTGCTACACCCAACAACTCAATGTTTTCTGCCCAATAGAATAACGTTGTAGCTGAAGGAGTAAGCTTTGGCCAAATGCTGGAATGAGGAAATGGAGCTCAAACCCTCTCCTTCCTTGAGGATGAGGTAGGGATTCTCGACCAAGAACACCCTTGGGTTTAAGAACACTACAACCCTGCTAAATAGCCCAGGGATGCAAGTCTTTGCAGACCCAACGAAAATGATAATCTAATGCATAATGAAAATGGGCTGCCATATCCTCCTTATAAAGAAAATGAACTCCTCTCACCATGGGTCCCATCCACACTTTCCACCTAGCTCATGCAAGTGGAGCCTCCTCTAAAACTACGCAATCCACCAAGGAGATACATTGTATCTAGACAGTGTATGTGGAATTGGTCAAAATGACTAGATCAAGCATGATCCAATCCTGTTCATACCATGTGGTGCTCAATTTAGCTGCTTTATTACTCCTCCTTTCACATGAGGACTGTTTATTCTTCCTTCTCAAGGATTATGGGGCCTCCTTACCCATTTTATTTAACCAAATAAAATACTACTAACTATAATGTTCCTTTTAGCTTAAGGCTAAAAATTGGGAACATTACAGTCCCCCCCTTCAAAATTTTGCTTGTCCTCAAGCAACTGCAAGGTAGAGAAAAATTCCTCCTCTTCTTCTTGTGGCCTCCTCATAAATGGACCCCACCATAGCTCAACAAAGTATTCAATAAATCTATCCTCCATGTATCTCCCCAAGTGTGCAAAACCAAAGTATACATCATGAGATGATAGAAGATGCAAGTGGAAATCTCCTTGTTGTTCAATGGCCTCCTCAAGGTAGGAGTGATGAAAAACATGGGAAGTCTTATTCCCAGTGAGTGACTCCTTCACCCATGCAGAGTTAAATTTTCATTTTGTCAGAATGATATGAAGTTTACAACCATTTTAACCAGAATTTCATAGGGAGAGCGATGGTAAAGTCAGAATGGCCATCTAAGCATAAAATTCCTTGTAGAACAAAATCTTAGGGAATCTTGAGGGCATCAAAAAGATTCCTTGAGGCCCAAAACTTGCTAGAGTCCATTTTCAACAAAATTTATGTCGATTTTACACCTCTTGCACATAGGAACCAAATGGTGATGTCCATTTCAGCAGCATAGCTTCCCATTTTTGGCTATTTTCCAGATTAGAGTGACAGTATCTAATTCTCAAGTGTGGACAGTCGATTCTATGCCCCATGACGCCACTAATTCGACGGTGCAGCTAGATTCAGCAGCTGTGCACTTGCTTCTTTAGCCAACTTCAGGGGTTGAGGTATATGAAGTTTGATCATGTGCATTTTTTGCTGTGAGATGTATTATGATTTTTATATCCTTTCTTGATGCATGTTGTAAGATCCTTTTTTTGCTTCATGTGAGATTATGTCATGCTGATAGGAGGTCCATTGTGAGTGAGAGTTCCTGTAGTGGAACATCTCATGGAGAGACAAGCCACTCATGTTGAGGGCACATCCTTGTATGATAGATAACATCGCCCATGTACATCTCAATATTTACAGCACTATATGAAGCGACCTACCCCATCTTGACACCGGGCCCGAAGATGTAGCCCACAATGAGTGAATTCCATTGTCTCGTGTTCTTATGTTGCTAATGGTTTTCTTGTTTCCTCTTCTTTACATCATGCATATGTGTTCTTTTATGCTCTTTTAGAATGCAATTATAACCACATCACAAAAGTAAATGATCATGGGTAAATCTGGTAGCTGACGGACCCAGATCAAGTGGTGATAGAGTGGTCTTCTTGCTGATGCGAATTGTGAGCATGAACAATGGTTGAATGTGTAGAAATGGAGGATGAAAAATACATGTACGAGACCATGCTCAGGATGTCCAAAATGGTGGACATGATGTATGAAGCTCATGAAAGACAGGAGAAAGAAGAAGCAGAAAGAGATGTTTCATCCACATCTTCTAGTGAATATTAATTTCCCTCACCGTCTTCTCATCATTCGAATGAGGAGATCAACCATAGCCATCAAGAATATAATGCTGAATTGAAAGTGCTTCTACGAGAGGAGAAAGAGGATAAGGAGGGAGTGCAGATTCAACTGCAAGTCGTAGAGGCAGCCTTGGAAGAACTGAAGAGCAACGACCAGAGCCTTCAAGCAAAGGATGTTGAATTAAGGAGGCTTCTCCAAGAAGAGAAAGAAGAGAAGCAAAGATTGACACTTCTGTTGCAAGTCACAAAAGAGGCTTTGGAGGAATTGAGGTGCAACAAAGGCTTAGAGAAGCCATCATCGCCTATGTCTGAATCAACGATTCAGGTAAACAATGTTGATTGATCTTCAATTTAATATTCACATGCTATCATTTATGTGGGAAATGTGGAGATATCCATTACAGGAACTGGCATGAGACTCCTCAAAAATATGGGATACAAAGGAGGAGGACTTGGTGTTAATGGCGAAGGCATAACTCAGCCATTGGATTTTGTGCAGAGACCTCGATTCACAGGTTTGGGATACACTGAAGGACAATGCTCGAAGGTGTCAAAATCTTCTAATGCATGGTTGAAACCATTGGGGAAAGAGAATGATGGGAACACTTCAACATCATCCTATGATAGCACACATTGCAGAGAAAGAGCTGAGGCAATATCTTGTCACCATGATTGCACCAGAGACCACCAAGAAAGGTATAACAAGTCTCGATATTCTAATGTTCATTTTGATTATAAGGATGTCCCTAAAAATGAACATAGATCATGGCATCGAAAAACATGTATTTTTTGTGGATTACGTAACCATGTATTTGCTGAGTGTTGGAAAAGAATGGCAACACGAAAGAGGATGAGACGTGAAAGGCCTTCTCCACCACAGGAAAAGAAGGTACAACAGGTCTGGAGGAAGAAGACTCATTGCAATCATTGCGACAGAAGTGGCCATCAAAGAGCCACATGTTGGACGCTTCATCCAGAACAATGTCTCAAGGAAAAAGCAGTTGAAACAACTATTTCGCAAGCAAATGTGCCACAAAGAGATGACCCATTCACTTTGATAAGTGAGAGATGGTTTTTCTAGGTTTGGTAATGTGTTTGGCCTTACTTTGTAAATCGTGTGTTGCAATTTAAAATGTAAAAATTATTATGTGTTTTCCATCACTTATGAAGCAATAATTATGTTTTTGGCCTTGTATTGATAGTTGGGTTATTCATTCCATTTTAATATAAACTTGACCACCGAGTATGTGTTATAAACTCATGGCAAGTATGGGATGCTTGGGTCATAGTTGGTCATGTAATTGAGCATGTATTTGCAGAAGAATGTACTAAAGGTTTGCAGAGGATGCATGTGTCAGCCCATCTCTTGTGGCTCCGAAGGAAAAAGGTGAAGGAGAATGAAGGGTGATCTTTCAGGAAACTTGTGGTACAGAAAAGGTACAAAGCAGCTGCAGATTATGTTCATGCTTTTGGTGGACCAAAATATCCTCATTTGATCTGGGTCCGTCAACTACCAGATTTACCCATGATCTTTTACTTCTGTGATGATATTATAATTTCATTCTACAAGAGCATGGAAGAACACATATGCATGCTTAAGCAAGAGGAAACACGACAACCATCAACAACATAAAAACACGAGATGTTGATAATGGAGTTCACCTAGTGTGGGCTACGTCTCCGGTCTCGGTGTCAAAATGGGGTAGGCTGCTTCATATAGTGCTGAAAATGGAAAGATGTACATGGATGATGTTCATAATAGGATGTGCCCTCAACATGAGTGGCTTTTCTCTCCACGAGACATTCTGCTACAAGAACTATCACTCACAATGGACCTCCTATCTATTCGTTATCAGTATTTTTCACTTGTTGGTGATGACTAGTTCTAACAGCCAATTTTTTTAGCAGCTGATCTAAAAATTTGTCAAATTTGCCAGCTGGAAAACACCCATAAACGTTTTTTCCCTCTTACCTTTCAGTCTGCCCATGATGAGATGAAACCTCATTATCAAATCCTACCTAGCCTCAGCCATACTAGTCTGTCCATCAGCTCTAAAGAAACAATCCAAATCTGTCCAAAAAGTCTCCCCTAAGTTAGGAAGTGGCGCTTTAAGGCATTTCTCCCTTGGAGAACTATCCAAGAGCCAAAGAACCTCCATCTGCTATTGACCAGTCATAATAAACCTTCCCATTCTGCAAATAAAGTTGGTTACAGCCCTAGGTCGCACCACTGATACACCCTCAAATCTCAACAATACATGGACCATAATTCAAGCTGATTTTAGGTGTTTTTACAGTGTTTTGATGGATCTTTCAAGGACAGAGACATACCAGCATCCCAAAAGAACAATTTTTGGCTCCACATGAGAAGACAGCTGCTTCTCAATGTGACCTTAGGCCTGGGATGCAGCTACAAAGCAAAGAGTTTTTCATCAAGCTCTTGCAACCACATTCCAAGCCTGAAAGGACAGTAGAAGCAAAAATAGCACTGTCACAGGGCTGATGATACAACAAGACTGAAAAACCTTCTTCATCTATAAGCAGAGGGTTTGAAGACTGAAGCGCCACCTTCATCTATAAGCATAGGGCCAAAGAAATATTGTTAAACTGATGACTAGAGGATTCAAAGGGGTCTTGGTCTCAAAGTAACCTCTTCCATCATGTTCAAAAGGAAACAGGCATCTGTCAAAGAAGGTCTTCTTCATAAGCAAAGTAAAGGAGCTCATCATGGTTTGAAGGTAAAAAGGAATCATGGCATATGGCCAAGACTCTGAAGAAGTTGCTTGCTAAAAGGAGGTGAAATAGATGAAAACCCAGGCTTCTTGCAGACTCCTTCACAGAAGAACTAAAAGGCAGCTCTCCCTAGCTCAAGTTTCAAGTCTAGAACATCATCCCTGTTTTGTCTCCTTAAAATTGAAAACTAGATAATTTTGGCAACCTGAAGATAAGTTAATGTTTTTGGGATTGAGGACCTTTTTGTAAAAAGGATTTGCACTTACAGTGTCCAAAGAATTTTTACCCACTTTCAAAGAAAATCTCATATGAATCAAGTGACCGCAGGTATGCCATACGAAGACCAGAGGTATAAAAGGGATATTGAAATGGCAGTTAAGTTTCTTCCTCAGCAAAAAGGCAGTACCACTCAAATACGCATCTACAGCCCTTCATATGGCTCAAAAACAGATTTTCCTCCCATAGTGCAGATATCAAAAGGGAAGACTTTCTCTCTATATTGAGAAACAGTGAAAGTTTTAAATTTTAAAAGGGTTGTTTTATTTCAGAAAAGGAGTCTTAGTTCTGTTTTCAAGAAATATGAGCTTCGTATTTTTTAAAATCCAAAGGCCTTTTAAACATTCTCAAAACCTTCATTAAAGCACTTCAAAGGGTTGTGATCTTTTTTCAAATATGAGGGTTAGAGACCATTTCCCACGCGTATTTCATATTTCAACACACAAACAAACTCTCTTGCTGCCAACTGGGTCGAGAAAAGAATTTTTGAGCGAATTCACAGAAGTTTTCAAGGGTTAAAGGTTGCGCGGCGCTCCTGTATAACCGCGCGACGCATTTAGGCACAGTTTTTACAAAGGAGTACACGGCCTCATGGCGTGCCTGTAGGAGCGCGTGGCGCACCTGTAGGCATTGGTCCCGTCGGCCCGACAGGTGACCTGACGGCCTTTTTGCGCGGCGCTCTCTCATTCAAACGCGTCGCACCTATGACAAGCCATTAAAACGCCTCCAAACTGCTTTAAAAGTTGCTCCAACTCTCAAGCAAAGCCTGCCACCGTCTTTTAAGGTATTTTGTCTTCCCGTCCTTACAAATTTCAAATTTCTAGACAATGTTTAAGGCAGTAAGGGCCGTGGTGTAAGTCAAAAAAATTTTAAGTGAATGTTTTGAAAGAGAATAATAGTTGGTTGAGAGTAAAGGTTGATTCTAGCTTCAAAGAGCCTATAGACTGCCCTCAAAACAAGGGTAAGAGATGAAGACATTGTTTTAAAGTAGAAACTCAGTGTTTAAAAAATGAGACAGTGGCCCTAATTTTCAAACCACAGAAATCATCCATATATAACTTGGTCATTGTTCAAAGTTTTATTCAGTGTGGTGAAGAGCAGAATCAAGGTTGCCTTCTCGACCATAAACAAATTTTAGTATATGAAACTGTAAGTTGCCATTTGGAGGTATTGTCCAACTCTGTGTGAGAAATAGTGAATACAAGGGTAGTGATTTGGTTAAGAGGATTTTTTGTTGTTTGACTGCTACAGGTCTTTTGTGTTCACATCAAAAACACCAAAGGCTCTGTGACCTTTATCCAAGCTCAGAAAATTAGTTAACTATGTATGTATTTTAAACTGACTGTGGGCTTATCTTTAAGATTATTTGTTGAGTGGCATACAAAGGGAAAAATAGTGCTTTGGAAAGAGTAGAGGATTTTTTGTTTAAAAAGTCATCTCACACAACATTTGAAACAAATTTTACCTTGATCAAACAGTGATTGACAGTGAAGGTGAGACAGAGCAATAGGAGCAGCATAACAGTGATGAACAAGGACAGGAAAAGGGGCAGCCTTATGAGACAGAACAACAGCATAAAGATCATGAAGGGAATTCTCTAAATCATGCGCTAGCTACCTCTCCTAGGCAAGGGGCCATGACTTCTTCACCAAAGCTAGAATGCCAAACAACAAAGAAGAAAACCAAGAAAAGCTCAAAACTGCCCAAAGAGGGTGCCCGGTGAGAAAAAGGGAGAAAGACACCTTTAGGCTTGGAATTTTGGCCCAAGCTTCTAGATATGTTTCTAAAAATCCTTGAGGGACTTGCTCACCAAAATTGAGCAAATTTTGACACGATCTTGTTTTTTGACATTTTTGGGCCTAATTGCATAAAATCATGGGCGCCGCCATTTTGGTTTGGAGCATCCTCAACTCTTGAGAGTGGTACCATTGGATGCATTAAATTCAGGGGCATCCACTCAGCCATTTTCAGGACATTTGAATATCATTCACTCCTCCGAAATGGCGCAAAATGTCCACTTTTTCTACACACTGTCTGCTCTATCAACAAACTCTATTCTCTGGTTTTTTACACATAGTCCTATTTTTGGAGGACTTCTAGGAATAAGATTGAGAAAATTTTAGTTGTTCCAGAAATTAGACACTCAGAGCTTTCCAACGAGCTATCATGAGTCTCGTTTTGACATCGAGAAGGCTGCCAAAAGTTGTCGGCAAGTCAGGGGACCTTTTACTGATGTAAATTTTGAGTATTTTTGTAAAACTTGAACCTTTAAAATCTACTTTTTCCTCATGTGCGTTTAGCTATTTTTGCACATGAGAAGTTATGAAAAGTCAATTTAATTCCCTCTTTTAGCATTTTTTAGATATTTTATGAGATATTTTGTGCCTTGGGCTTTGCAAAGCCTCAAGGACAAGTTTAGATATTTTGAATAGGCCAATGAGAGTGCAAATTGAACTAAGAGGTTTTCCTCACTTGAGCCTATATATTCCAAAGGCTTTCAATGTAAACAAGGCTGAAATTGATGATAGAAGCAATATATGGTCATATAAGCTTTGGAAGAAATACTTGTCTCATGCTTTTGGATTGCCTCTTGGATGTTCTTGGATGATGAAAGAGGATTGTTGTTGGATTCCATGACTTGGTAGAATGGTATAGTGTCTCTTTCTTTGTTTTTTCTTCTATTTTTCATTCATGAATACATGTTTCTTGCTTGCTATAGATCAGTAGAGAATAAATTTGAGACATGCTCTTGGAGGCACCTCAAATTTCCTGTTTCTTCATAGCTTTCATGTTTTCCTCTTCCTTAGTCACATTAAAGAATTATTAACTACTCTTTAATAACTTAAGGATATTGTTGCTTATTTTCATTCATGGTTTTATACATGCTAAGTATGATTTACGGTATGCCCTGCTTACCTATGGCTAGTTATAGCTCCATCCATGAAATTTCTCTTTGACTGATTAGATTATCATTTTGTTGAACCAAGGAGGCCTAGTTCCGATCTAGCCCTTTGTCTAAGACTATGCAAATCTTGTTTTCAAAGTGCCCAATAACTTAAAGTATTGTGTCTAGGCATTCCGGCATATTTTTTTGAGTTGTTTGTCCGTCTTAAGTGTTTTCCCCAAAGTCTGATAGCCATTTCCCAAAGTTAGAGGGTGATATATCTCTATGCATGGCTTGAATGTTTATTTCTATGTATTAATTAGCTTATAGTTACATTTCTCATGATTAATGGTTTTCCCTACCATGTTGATGTCTGCTATTAAACTAGTTATGCTTGAAATCCTTTGTTGTTCACAAACTTGATGTCCATTTTGTTCCATTTTTCCCAAAGATCCTTTCTACCTCGAATCAAATCGGCCCTTCAACAACCTTGTATCACCGTCTGATAGCTTTCTTGACCTTTTCGACCCCATAGCCCAGTTGATCTAACATATTTTTACCTATCTTATATCTTTGATCAGTTTCATCCCTCACAACCTAAAAACCAAAACCAAAAAACCTACTTCATAACTAGCCTAAAATCAGAACACAATAAGCAAACACATAGATATCCCTTACACAAATAGAGAGAGCCCTCTCTGAGTCCAGGAAGGCTAGGTCCTTGAGCTCCAAAGATTGGTTTGATGTTACACTGTCATTTGGCTTGCCAATCAGCCAAATCACGGGACCCTAACACTATCAACATAACATAATCTCACATGAAGAAAAAACAAGATCCCGCAACATGAATTAAGAAGGGATCTAGAAATCATAATACACCCCACATCAAAAAGAGGAACATTATCAAACTACATATACCTCAACCCCTGAATTTGGTTGAAGAAGCGTATGCTCAACTACTCTATCTGGATGTACCATCGAAATCATGGCATCGAGGGGCATAGAATTGTCTGTCCACACTTGAGAATAAAAAACTGTCACTCCAATCTAGAAAATGGCTAAAAGATGGGAATATTTGCTGCTGAAATGAACATCGCCATTGAGTTCCTATTGCTGAGAGGTGTAAAATTGACATAAAGTTTGTCGAAAATGGACTCGGGAAAGTTTTGGGTCTCAAGGAATCTTTTTGATGCCCTCAAGATTCCCTAAGATTTTGTTCTGCATGGAAACTGCAAATATGTTGCTCAAAAGGCCATTATGGCATTACCATCGCATTCCCTGCGAAATTCTGGTTAAAATGACTGTAAACTTCATATCATTCTAACAAAATGATAATTTACCTCCCCATGGAATCTTTCATGAATCAAATAATATTCTCTTCAAAAGATTCTCTATCGCGAAAAGTATGCCCGCACATGATTCCACCTTGTTGTGGGGTTGTGGTTTCGCTCTGCTGGTCTGCCCTCCTCTGTTCGGTTCACCGGCTCCTCCATTCAGGTCGAATGGTAAAGGACATGGTTTAATATGACTTGGGTGGCAAAGTTTTCAAAGGCAACCCGTTGGGATGTTGGTTAAGGTGGAGGGTTTGAGGCAGGTAGGTCAAGGGTTCCAACCCCATGACCTCCCGTATTGGAAACTTGTTTTGCGCATTTTATATTAATTTGGGCGCGATTATAATTTGGGCACATTTTTATAACCGTTGGTGTATTTTGTTATGATGTGAATTTTGTTTAGGCGTTGGGCCGCAGCATTGAGCAGGCCGACCCTCCCGGCCAGCGCGGGTTCAAATCCTGCCGGCCCAGATTTCGGGGTCTCCATTTATGTATAGTTGTTGGTTTGTTGGGTGGGCAGGGTCCACAACCCATGGCCCCGACCCAACCCATTCAATACATTGTAACGTAATTTGATATATGGTGTTAAATAGTTACGGGGGATCGGCGGGGGTGGTGACCCACCGACCCAAACTTAATATTTGGATTAACGTTGCCAACGGGGGTGGCGGGGTCATGACTCGCCACTCCATTTTTTTATAATTTTTTTTGTTTTAAAACAAAAATGGTCTATTTTTATTTTAACGAAAATAAGGGTCATTGGGAAAATTAACAAGGCCACGATTTCACCCATTTTCGGGTGCTGGGTTCCCTGTCGGTTGATGGTGAATTTGTGGGACACTTAAACCTGGCCCATTGCCCAAATTAGACCAAAAATTTGACTCGCTCTAAATTTTCCATATGAACTTAGATTGGAGATCTGTTCGCATCGTTCTTCAATCTGAACCTGGTTTGAGAGTCATCTGACCACTTTGAATTTTGACTATTTCTGAGCCCTCTTGATCTCTTGAGGGTGTCTAGAGCCACCTGGATCATTAGTGGGGAGGATTGATCCAGGTGGCTCCAGACACCCTTAGGAGATCAAGAGGGCTCAGAAATGGTCAAAATTCAAAGTCGTTGAATTGCTCTCAAACTAGGTTCAAGTTGAAGTACTCGCCGTCCTAATTCCAACGGTGCGAATGGATCTCCAATCTGAGCGTGTATGGAGAAGTTAGAGTGAGTCAAAGTTTTGGTCAAAGTTGGGCAGTGGGCCAGGTTTTAGTGTCCCACAAATTCACTGTCAACCGGCAGGAAACTTAGCTCCCGAAAATGGGCAAAATTGTGGCCTCGTTAAATTGCCCAATAACCCTTATTTTGGAGAAAATAAAAAATGACCATTTTTGTTTTAAATAACAAAAATATTAAAATAAGGGTGGTGGGCCATGATCCCTGCCACCCCCATGAAACCATATTACAACAAATATATATAAAAAAATTTGTTGGGGGGCAAGCTGTCAACCCTTCCACCCCCGCCGGAACCACCGTATAACATAAAAACTGACTATGTGGGTGGATGGTCCCCCTTTGGTTGACCTAGCCCACACCACCATCCACTCCACATATGAAATACAAAGGTCAGAGTTGGTGGGTGTTGAACCCATGGCCGGCAGACTGACCCTGCCCATGCGACGACTCCACAACGGTCCAAACAAACCAATACCCAAAACAAATATTACCCAACGCAAAAATGAAGCCATATAACAAATGCGACCACCATATACGATGGCCCATTCAACGGAGCAGTGCAGACGAGGGTTGAACCCACCCAACCCACGTGGCCGACCCTTGAGCGAGCAGCACCAAAAATTACATACAACTAAGCAACGCCAAATTAAATTTAAACAAAAACGTTACAGCAACCATATGCCAAGTTGGGGAGGTGGGGGATTCGAACCCTGACCTTCACCGTCCTAACCTCCTCCACCACTAACAGCCCACAGGCTGCTCCTTGTAAAATCCACTTACTCAAATATATAAAAACCTCTTAATTTCATTCGAAGGCGAAGCAGCAAGGCGGAATCATGTGCGAGCATGGTTTTCGAGGAAGAGAATCTTTTGCAGAGAATATTCTTTGATGCCTGAAAGATTCCATGGGGAGGTAAATTTTCATTTTGTTAGAATGATATGAAGTTTATAGTCATTTTAACCAGAATTTTACAAGGAACGTGATGGTAAAGTCAGAATGGCCATATGAGCTGCAGATTTGTAGATTCCCTACAAAATAGAATCTTAGGGAATCTTGAGGGCATCAAAAATATTCCTTGAGGCTTGAAACTTTCCGGAGTCCATTTTCGACAAAATTTATGTCAATATTACACCTCTCAGTGACAATAACTCAATGGTGATGTCTGGTTTAGTAGTATATCTTCCCCATTTTCGGCCATTTTTCAGATTGGAGTGACGGTGTCCGATTCTCAAGTGTGGACAGTCGATTCTATGCCCCTCAATGCCATGAATTCGATGGTGCAACCAGATTTAGCTGCTGAGCGCCCACTTCTTCATCCAAATTCAGGGGTTGAGGTATATGCAGTTTGTTCATGTACCTTTTTGTTATGATATGTATTATGATTTCTAGATCCTTGCTTGATGCATGTCATGGGATCTTGTTTTTGCCTCATGTGAGATTATGTCATGCTGATAGGAGGTTCATTGTGAATGAGAATTCATGTAGTGGAACGTCTTGTGGAGAGAAAAGCCACTCTTGTTGAGGGAACATCCTTGTATGATAGAGAACATCGGCCATGTACATCTCACTATTTCCAGCACTATATGAAGAGGCCATCCCATCTTGACATCGGGCCCGAAGACGTAGGCCACACTGGGTGAAATTTGTTATCAATATCTCATGTTATTATGTTGTTGATGGTTGTCTTGTTTTCTATTCTTTACATCATGCATATGCGTTCTTTTATTCTCTTTTAAAATGAAATTCTAACCACATCACAGAAGTAAAAGATCATGGGTAAATCTGGTAGCTGACGGACCTAGATCATCTCTTGTGGTTGCAGTGGAGTGATTGTACTAGACCTACTTCATCATTTCAGGTTTATATTGGGGACATGGAGGGGGCTCAAATATGAAATACAAAATTTTTTATTTGTAGGGGGTTTTGTCGTTTGCAAAATTCCTTGGCTTGGAATCTCTACAGGCTTTCGTTGACTCTAAGGTGGCAGTTGAATGAATTAAATGAAATAATTACTTGGACATAGTTGCACTTGGTGATTGGAGGCAAGGAGTCATATGTATTTTCAACTCTTTTAGCTACATCAACATTGAACATATTTACAAATAATTAAATGGGCAGGAAAATTCCCTTTCTAAAAAATACATGGAGTCACCTCTGGGGACTATTTTTGTAGATGAATTTGTTGTTTGGGATTTGGTAGTTGCTAGATAGATTCCTTTTTGCCGATTTCTTGGATTTAACTCTTTATTTTTGGTTTCTTCTTTCCTATTTCCTTTCCAAGAATACTTGGCAATATTTTGATATCTGGACAATTAGTTTCTATATGCTTATATACTTATATATATGCCTTTTTTTTATAGATTGGAACATATGGAATAATTATTTTTTTTGTGGACGTTAGTATAATTTTGTTATATGTAAAATTGTGTTTATGTAAATTTTTTTCAATTAATATATAATTTTTTTTTTTTTTTTTTTTTTTTTTTTTTTGCGTGTTGAAAAAAAAAATTGCAATTTTCCATGATTAAAAATTCATGACAAATTTAAGTTTCATTTGGATGTCTATCTTGCCTTTAAAATTAATTGAAGTGTTTTTATATTTGTCCATCAAGTAAGAGATGGTGATTATCCTCTTACATGTTTTTTCCATGTTACCTCACATTATCCTATAAAGGGATAATCATGACCAAAGTAAGAACCAAGCACAAACTGGAGAAGTTTGGGTAGTAAAATGTACACTCTGGTCTACATTAAAAGATAATATTTTTCTTGATAGGAAACACATATATCTTGAACATTCCAAAAATTCCTTTGGATAGTGTTACCACTCAAACTATTAGGGGTGCTAGGAGGGGATCCTAAAAGGGAAACTACTAGGTCAAGGGAAACAATGGAGTGATAATCCACTCTCATCTTAGTTAAGGGTCCCTACTTTTTACGAAATTTCATCGATGGGAGGAGACCTAGTATAAATGGAATCACTAAATGGATGAATCAATGAAAGAGATAAGGAGTGATTCACAAGGAATATTCTCAAGAGAGTCTCAAATATATGGTTTTCTTGCTTGAGTGGCAAGGTGTATGTAATATTCCCAATTAGGGAAAGTAGCAATATAGCATATAAAAGTGGAAAGCAGCAGTAAATGTCAACACATTACATAGGAGCCAAAGATAAATCCATGGTATTAAGAATAATAGCAGCAAATGAGTACAATATCTTGGGGATCAAGTCCCTCAAGCTAGGCAAGAGAAGCCTCCAATGCCTAAAAAGCACTAAAACATGTAATACATAGCTACACAAAATACTAAAGCAAGTACAGTGCAGTTTTATTAACTAATACTGAAGATGGGAAATATCTCTCTCTCTCTCTCTCTCTCGCTCTCTCTCTCTCTCTCTCTCTATATATATATATATATATATATATATATATATATATATATATATATATATATATATATATATATATGATGACACCATGCTCACACAAGGCTGAAAATGGGGATCTAGGCTCCCACACACTTTTCCTAGATAACCCAAGAAGGGTTTTTGGAAATACACAAAATATAAGATGGTGATCTAAAGCCCTAGGGCTGAAGAATCGCTGCAGCTGAAGCACATAAGAGGAGGTGGCTGAAATGATGTATATCTGAATGTCACTCCTCTAATAGAATCTCTCAATGAAGGGTTGATCCCTTCAATGAAGATCTAACCTCCAAATGTCACACTGAAGGCACCCCTACAAATTTCCTCTGAAATAACGCAATCCAAGACTGGAACTACACTATAGGTGATGGTAATGTCTTGGCCTGGTGCCAAAATAGGAAAATAAGCCCAAGGACCTTCCTTGCTGGCCTCCCAAAGGAGGGAAACCTTCCTCCACTGAAAACTAGCTCAGAAATGGCCCAAATTGATACTCCACTGCTACACCCTGCAAATCAGCACAAATCTAAACAGAAACTAAGCTGTAGAAGAAATTTTTAGCTTGGCCTTATGCCAGAATTTTGAAATAATGCTCAAGAACTTCTCCTAAGTGGGCACTCGAAGACCCCCGAGGATGAAGGTGGGATTCCCGCTCGGGAACACCCTTGTGCTAAACAACACTGCAATCTTAACTAAACAACTAAAGAGAGCCACAAGTCATAACAGACCATAAAAAAATAATAATCCAAAAGCATGCTCTCAATGGTTGCCATCCACTTCCTTATATTCTTGGTGAGCTTCCTCACCCTTGGCCCCACTCATTAAAGGCACTACTTCCATGCAAAGGATCTCCCTCAAAAAATGTGTCGTCCCTCATTGAATCTCCACTACTTCCATACCATCATTGTTGATTTGGTCAAATTTGACCCAGTCCACACACTTCATCCCTTGTTCACACATAAGGGTGCTTTATTCAGCTCTTTTTATGTCCTCCGTTCACATTTGGAGTGACTTATTCCTACTAAAGATATTTATGGGTCTCTCTACGCAATTATTCTTCTAACTAAGAATCAAAATAAAAATTTAATATTCCAATTAGCTGCATGCTAATTTAGGAATATTACAATCCTCCCCTCCCAAATGTTGCTTGTCCTCAAGCAACTGCAAGGATAGAACTGAAAAATGTAGGGAACCTTCATTCCCATGTGAAGCTCCAAATTCCAAGCTATCATTCATATAAAATGAATCACCCTCCAGAATGGTAATTCATAGTAAAATTCCTCCCACATGCTCATGAGAGGCATATCCCAAACGTTCAAGTTACCCAAATGGCTCATGCCATAAGGAGACAAGAGGTCCAATGTGGCAATCATGGATTATCCAATGTTCTCCCTGAAGTATGAAACAAAAGAAATGTGGAGAATCTCATCTCTAATAGGAACATCCAATCCATGTGTCATATCTCCAATCATGCCCATAACAATGATAAATACATCATCAACATATGGGATCATAATCAGAGTCATACTAGCTACCATGTGTAATACCGGAGAAGGAAAATGGCCCCTCAAGTGTAACCAGCGCAATTTGACTCCTAACTACATCATAATATGGCATGATGAGTGGTTTCCAAACCACTTTCTTTCCGCCCCAATCTTCTCACATGCTTGGAGAACGTGTAATATGTGAGGTGAAAATTGAGCACACCATGAATAAGATATCATCTCCCCAACATCTCCTAGGGAGTGGCCATCATCAATACTGTTTATGGCCCCAAGTAGACCATGAATTCTATAATAAAGAGTGCCCCCTCTTGGAGCAATGCCCTGCACATGAATGGTAAGGAAATAAAAATACATAGTAAGTGAATCATGATGTACAAAAATACAACCTTTAACATGTACTTGGTTCAAGCTAGTAAGGTGGCTCATAAATGGGCCTCCTCTCACTCTCGATGAAAAAGGAAGTGGTTGTAATAACTCTACCAAAGAGTTATGTCTCTCCTCATCCTCCAAATAATCCATGAATCTCTTCATATGATGGTGCATCTCCTATTTGAAACCTTCCCAAATGAATCCCTCCAGGATAGTACAATATGCTCTTATAAAACCAGTGGGGTTGGAGAGAAAACCCTCATATGATGCATGTAGTAGTTTCTCCTTGAGCTTGGAGGCTCTAGTCAAGAAGATCCTACTCTGAAAATAGATGACCCCATATCACACTGCATATCTCCCATCTGATAACTGGCCATCAATTACGCTGCATGAAAAGAGATCCGTAGAGTATTCCACCAACAGTTGGGGTCTCCAATAAGGGTCAATACTCAATAATGACAGTGTTACTGATCTATCATGTGAAGCACCTGTCATGTTGTTGCCTTCTTATTTGACATCTCCCATTCCAAATTCATACACTGGGATGTTGCAATCTTGCCTCTTCTACTCCTCCTGCAGTTGCTCATGCTCTAGTGAAGGTGAAAGTTTTTGGAGGTTAGCCTTCCATGGGAAGCTATCACCTATCAAAAACTTTCTGAGTTCGGCCAATGCAAGCAGGAGTGCCCACCAACCTCTACCAAATGTGGAAGATTCCTCCCTATGTGGAAGTATATTTTGATTCCCCAAAACTATGGAGAGTTCTCCTTGCACCATGATGGTGCCATCCATACCTGAAACATCTTCTCTTAGTGCAAGATGTTTGGTGAGAGTGGGTAATATTGATATTTGGAGAATGTATCCCTCCTTGAGCCTAACCCAGAATCTCTACGCTGTGTCAAGTCTTCCCAAGGTTCTCACCCCTTCAGGATCTATGAGTGGTGCCACTTGATGTGAGGCATATCTCATCAACTCCTGATCTGGTGATCTTTGAGGTGGAATGCCTCCATGTAATGAGACATCAATGTTAAGAGTAGACTGCATATATGAGTGGACTTCTTTGTCCCTGCTCTCATTGCATAAATCAATCTGCCTCTTTTGTGTATCAACCTCCTGAAATAGATAGGGGTGTGTGCTCCTAATCACCTAATGCTCGCTATCATCCCTATCTTCTCCTTCTATCTACAAGATATCAAAATCTATCAATGATGGCACATGTTGGTCATGGATTTTGCCATGATTTCCACATGTGAGATTCTTTGGAACTCCTTGCAAGGATACAGGGGATCCTCTAATTGGAGAAATTGCTCCACCTCCCTCTCCATGAGGTACTAGATCTGCTCCTTAATGTGACAACGTTGTTACCTCTTGCCTGATCTTCCCCTTCATCATTAATGGAGGTTACCTCATCATCATTAAGAGGCTCTTTGTCTTAATCCTCTTTTGAAAAAGAGATTGTTGGGTGTGGAGCCTAATTATCTTCTTTATTTTGTATCACAACATTGGACCCATGTTCTTAATGGGGCGGCAACCTTGCCTATAATTGTACGCTGCCTGGGGGGTCCAGGAGGGGGCATCCATGAATTTATGAATCCCCCCCCTGGCGAGGGGTTTCGGGGGTAGAACCCCCAAAGCTAAAAACAGATGTAAAATTTCCTTGTAAAAGTATAGTAATTTCTAGTCAATATGGGCCGTTCATTAGGCGGATGATCTGACGTTAGAAGTTATGTTTGATTTAGGGTTTTTTGCCCTAGAAGGAAACCCCTCATTTTGTATGAGGGTATTGTATTGCGGCTGTGGATTGTATGTGTATTCTCAGAGTGAGAAAATGATAGAGAGAATGTGAGATAGAATAGAGGATATTATAGCGGATCTGCTGTAGGTTGTGTCTCTTCATTTTGTTGGATAATAGAAAGGAAGGACTGGTTGTTCGGGGTGGACGTAACCCAAACTGGGTGAACCATGTATATCTGTGTATCTCTAGTTTTATGTGTTTTGTGTTCTTGTGTTTTCTGAATATTTTATGTGTTGCATTTCTCTGTAATATATCATTTTCTAGCAGAGATCTCCATGTCTCCCTTTTGAGAATAGAGCTCTTCCTAAAGTGGGGATCTTGCCTTTAGCAAGGTATTCTGCAAGTTTCTAACCCCCTCAGTAGCATTCTAGAATGGAGTTGGGTTTATGGATCCTTCCAAATTATGAAAAGGTTTTTTTTGTTTGGCTAGCTCAACCAAGGATGTTTCAGAATGTTTTAGATCAAATCTTTTCACTATCCTCCTAGTGAACTTTGCATAAGTAGATACATTTGCATGATTCAAGGAAGAAGTTTCATAAAAACACCAAGCATAAGCCTTACCTTCAACATGTAGCGTTGCTACTGTAATGGCCTACTCTTTTGAAACTTGGTGCTGCTGCAAATAGGTGTATAGCTCCTTCACCCAAGCCCTAGCTGTGCATTTAGGTGACCCATCAAAAGTAGGCAGAAAGAATCTACCCAAAGCATGCTTCTTGCACCTTTTACTTCTATTGTGATTTCTAGGCCTTCTATTCTCCTTGATTTTGAAAAACCCTTGGAAGTTTATATGATCTTTGAACCTCTGAGATTGAGATTCATACTCTTGAAGATAGTCACCAAGAGTCTCCTACTTTGATGCATCTCCTTCCTCCATCTCTCTTGCTATGAATGTAGGCATAGTAGAGTGTTGTGTGTTTGATTGGGTGGTTGAATGATCACACCCATAATATGAATAATTGGAGCTTTCTTCATGTGCAAATATTTTAGAAGAATCTTCATTTCTTTCCCTCCTCATTCCTGTGATTTCTATGTTAATCTCATGCATAGTTTGGAGAAGGAGTTTTGAAAACTTCCTTCCCTCAATTTCTCCAAATAATGGAGTCTTGCATTTGTCCCTTCTAGAAACCTTCTCATTTCTATGAGAGGATTCTTCTTCTTCTAATAACATAGATGTTGTTGTGGTTCCTAGAGACAGCCTTGAGTTGTGAAAGACCAGTGCCTATGACATCTTATATAGCAGGGAGCGTATGATATAACAAGGGGAGTTATCAACAAAAGGCTCTCATGCTATCTCCTGTAAATAGGGAAATAAATTAGAATGGGACCAAAATTTCCAGAAACTAGATACAGGGAGAGAAACACTGCAGAGGCAAGGTGCAAAACTCTAATATAAAAGCATCAGACAATTCAGAGGCAGCTTACTGTAAAGAGGGCCAGTTCAGAAATACCTCACAGAAATAAATTATCAGAAGGTGTTTGCTGTGTATGAAAGAATAAGAGAATACTAGCTGTCATATAGATGATATCTAGATACACATATCACCATGTAATGGGCTTACCAATTTAATAATCCATACATAATAATAGCGTTTTAAAAATAACACCCACAGAAGCTAATATAGCAGAAGTATGGTTTCAGTGGAAAATGGAACAGTATATCATGCCTGAGCCATATTTAAAGTGCTTGAATAATTCTAGCTTGAGTATCAACTAGGATAAATTCGTACCAAAACCAGTGAGCCACTCGCATTCCAGAACATGATACGAGAAAGATGGATGGAATGAAATGAACAATTAAATTATCACATATAAGAGAAAGTTACACACTGTGAGACGCCAAAGACCGGAATCCTCTTCAAAGATGGAACTCCTCCTCACTGAAACCCAACAGGCTCTGTACATTCATATAAGAGTTCTACAAAAATGCATACAAAATTCTCTTACTGCCTAACTTTATGAAAATCTGGAACCCCGCATAATCCGTTCCTCAGGATTTTTATAGGAGAAAAACTAGTAAAGGGAGTGGATGATGAACATTTAATTTGTCTCATTGAGACAGGATGGCGGAAACGTTCACGCCCACACTGCTCAATAAACCTACGCTGTACTCTGTATTCTAGTTCAGAGATATTTTTTAGGCCGAGACTGACCTCGGATGTCTTCTTCAAGTCCTTCTGGCTGCCTGGAACTTTGCACTAGCCTTCTAGAATAAATGACAGCGATGGAAAGTCTACAGGCCTCCATGCTTCTATTACTACTACTCTGACAGTTCTTAAGAAGCTTTTGTCAATGTAATTAACCATTTCTGGGCTCGAGGAGGCATGGAGAATACTGTCTGAAGGTGTACCATCTGGAGAAAAATGTCCCGCAGATAATCAAACACAGGTATGGTTGTTGCGTGTGTTCTTCAGTCTTCCAACTGTGCCTTCTTCTTTTGAATGCAGGGTTAAGCTTTAATTATTCAATAATAGGCTTAAACCCTATTAATCCTTGTTTTTGATACACTCTGCCGCTACTGTAGTGGCATCTCTATCTTCTGAAACACAGTGATGGTGATCACGATAGTAGAGCGAAATTTCCACTTTGTAAAACCCTGCACAATGAAAATAACTAGTTATAAAATCCAAGAGATGGTGGAAGCGATGTTGTGGAGGCCTAAGAAGCAGTGGTGCAACTGTGGAGGAATGGTGAAAAATGCGAAGGAAGCGGAGAAATCATGCATTAGCGGAAAACCCAAAGTCTTAAGGTTTGGGCGATTTACAAAGAAATTTACGAAAATCCCATGAAACGAGGCGCGATGTGGGACCCGGCATGGGTGGAGGGCTATTGGTTTTGGCCCGTCGGATCTCAGGAGGAGATTGACGATGGAGATTGAAATTTGAAGTTAAAAGGGGCTCTGATGAAGAAATTAATGGGTGTGCGTGATTAGATCCCAGCCGTCGGTTCTGAAGAAATGGACGGCCAAGATTGAATCGGTGGATCGCAATCGAGGCACAGGGGTTCACACTTTTAAAATTTTGCGATTGTGATGGCGTGATTGAGCACTGGCCATTGGATTCAGGGACCAAATCAACGGCCCACATTCAATCGCAGGGAGATGGAGAGAGCCGACGGGGCGATGATGCGATTAGCGCCGAGCCGTTGGATCTTGGACTAATCGGACGGTCGAGATTGGATCGGGGAAATCGCAATCGCAAAGGGCAGAAGGTGGCAGCGATTGGAAAATACGATTGCGATTAGAGCGGGAGAGCAAGGGTCATCGGATCAACAGGGGAATCAACGGCTAGGATTATCATCGGCGGAGGAAAAAATGGAGCGACGGAGGGGAGCGGGATAAATCTGGACTGTCGGATCGGGGGGGTTGGACGGCTCAGCCTATCGGATCGGGGCATCGCAATCGAAAGGAGCGGAGAGGTGTCACGGTGGAAGTTCCGATTGCGATCAGACGCGGGAGTGAGATTAGCGTCGGGCCGTCCAATTAAGGCGATAGATCAACGGTGGAGATCGCGGCGGAGGCCTGGAAGACCAAACTCAATCGCATCAGAGTTTTTTTGTTTAACAAAGGAATGCGCTTCTCCGAAAGTTGTGATTGCAATTAGCACTCGAGTCCTTTGCGCCTGGTTCTAGGCGCGGGTCACATGGGGAAGTGGTTTGCGGGATGGCGGGGAAGGGGCTAGGCCTTAATATAAGGTAGAAAGTGGGTTTTTGGCCCATTTTAATGCATTTTAAGGCCAAAGAAGGGTAACGATAGAGAGGAAAAGGGTTTATTAAACCAAACAAAGAGTATTTGAAGGGTTTAAAAGGGAACTTGAGATGGTTTAGAGGGTTAATGGGGAAAAAAGAGAGGGGTAAAAGGGGATGAAGCAGAGGTTTAGAAGGGATGATATAAGGGGAAAAGGAGGAGGCCTTTTGGGCAATTCTTCACAAATAGAGAGGCTTTATAGTGAGGATCAATAGAGGGGATTTTGTCAAAGGAAAAAGGCACAAGGAGGCTTCAAGGGATGATGTGTTTCGGGAAATTCATTCCTCAAGGCTCGTTTCGCGCTTGTTTGGTCAAAATTAATAGTTAACATTATGCCTCCACTGCATTTTCCCAATGTCGGCATCCACCACTACACACTCCATGTGATTTCTTCAAAGACTTCTACTTTTTCTTCATGACTATCACGCACCCAATAGCTAAACAAAGATTTAAAACATGTGATTAATGTTACATACACAAAGCTATCTCTCGCTTGAATTGTAGAACCGAAGTAAGGTTTGAGTATCGGAGCAACCCCCGCAATTTTCCAACTCAAAAGGTTGTTTTCCTTCGTCTACGATTTTAAAAGGGGTCTGCAATTAGAGTGGGTCAGTTCTACCATGTTTTCCTTTTCATTTCTATCGATCAGCATTCAAATTTAATTCAGAATCTCTCTAGATATGCCGAATCAAAAAGGTCCTCATTCTCTCGAGAGCTCGCTTAATTTTTGAATCACTCGTTACGCTTGTTTCAATTTCATTCAAACCCTTTCCGCCACATCATCGGCTTTCTTGATTTTTTTGCATGAATGGGCATGTGGGCTAATTATATAGGAATATCGTCAGCTTTTTCCTTATTTTCACTAATCTATATGGGGATTTTCCAGTTTTGTTATCTACTCAACCGGGAATCCTAATTTTTTTTCGCATTTTCTCATAGTTTTTTTTTCAGCAAATTTTCACGCGGTTTTATTGACTTCTTCTGTTATTTTTTGTGCGTATTGTTATAGAGATTTAGTAATTTGCCGCAAGTTCAAATCTCGGCAGTAATTGAAGGCTCGGAGGTTGTTCTTACCACATTTTCGCAGCGGCGTTTCCAAACCTCGATAGAGCGCTTTTTCCATGAATTTTATTATCATGAAGATCGGATTAGAAATTCTCGTAAGTATGTTTACCCAATTTTTGAAATAATTGGTGGGGCAGTTAAAATCCACTTATACGTAATTTCACTCGATTCTGGTGATACCCACTGATAAAGTCGAGCCTCTTTATCGACATATGAACATGCAAGAAATCATAACTTCGTTTTTTTCAACAAATTACTACATTTTCACAGCTTCTAATCGTTTTGGCATATCCCAAAGAGTTTTGGGCCAGCATCTCCCTCTCGTGATTTTGTCGGGTTCCTCCAGCTCGCAATGCGACTTCACAAACTCCCTTCATGAAATTCGCTATTTACCATCCTTCGCGGAGACACGAGCAGTAACACCTCGGCGGATCTCGCGGGCATATTTCGCCATTAATTTTTACTATACTTCTCATATTTGATTCATCCTAGCATTTCGTGATTTAACTTTATCATAGCCGGGGGGTACCGAAACAGGAGAAGATATTCCCACTATCCTTTGTACCACGGGTTATGGCGCTCGCCTTCGCTATTCATTTTCAGCCGTTTTCTTCTCAAACCCTCACTTGCCATGATATACTCTACTGGGTAGTTTGATTCTATTACATTTTATCTAGCCTCGCTCCTCGAACGCTTTATAGGGCGCATATCTAGCTCATAATTTTGTATTTTTTCAACCCACGCCGCCTCTTCTCACTATCTCCTTGAGGGTGATGTTTTATTACAACGTTTTTGATTAGGATCGAGAAGACATACATAATGCTTAAGAGATTACTTCAGAGTGCACTCGATTTTTTTAGTATAGCAGAGCTTCTCGATCACGAGCACAAGATAAGATAGTCAGTTGCACTCTTCTTTCATTTTTTCTATCAAACTCTCGGCATCAGCGAGGTGATGCAGCATCACATGACGGCTTAAACCCGCAGTAGAAATTTTCAGAGTTATATTTTTTATCCTAGGCTCCCCGGGACCATTTTATCCATTATTTTTCTTCAGCATGTCAGATCTCAAAGATAGTTAGGGATAAATTTTCCCTCGTTAATGCTTTCTAGGGAACACTCCGCACCTCCTCTTCTAGGAGGTCGCTTATGACCCTACTCCTTTTAGGATCTATTTTAATATCTCATCTTTTTGGCCAGCAATAAAATCTAATTTCTAATGCAAATAATGACTCGAGATTTAAGAGACCATGACTCTCTCGCATTCAAAAATTTAATGCGCAAATGCTCAGGCCAAGACACTTTGAAAACACAGCTATATCATCGCCTTGCTTCCCAATGAAAGCAATACCCATGGCCTCATTTTTTCTCGCGCTGAGCAAGCAGCAGATCCTAGCATTACATAAAGGTTTCTTCGATTTTTCGGGAGTACACCTATAACTCAGAGAACTATTCATCATCGCATTATCCTCCTAGATGTGATCCATCTGGGGTAGTGGATTAATTATTTTAGTGGATGCTCGGCTCACTTTGAAATCAACGCGATAGCTTATTTTCCATTCTTTCGACTGCGGATACTCACTCCATTTTTTAATCTACATAATTCATGGCCTTCAACAATTTCTTAATTTCTTTCAATAGGAAGTATCGACTGGCTTTCGCCAGCGGCTTTCTCAAGATTTCCTCTTCAGGCATGATTACAATTATCAAAAATTTTTCGTGTCTCGGAGAAACAAACACGTTTGTAAGATCAAATAATTTTAGGTAGCTCCTGTCATTCTTTCTCTCGGGACTCTTAGATACTCACAATCTGGGAACCGGAGATCGCACAAGGTTTTCTACCTGGTTTTCTTCTTATCACTTTATTATTGAATCTTTTGGACATCGTTTGTCAAATAATATTTTTAGAGGGTAATATTCAAAAATTTCTATAGTATAACGCTTCTTCTGAAATACTTATTACTGCCATTTTCCTTCCTAATTGCTTTTTGAAGTGTCTTCTTCAAATTTCTTCAGCAAGAATAATCTCATATTGGAGAATTTTCATCCATCGCTCTGTGAATTTTCACTACAAATACGCTACAGTTATTGATTGATATCGATAACGCACTCAATTACATAACTTAAGAGGGCTCAGGTGATCTTCGGCAGCAGTACTACGTTGTGGAATCGCCCTATTATAAACGGGGCATGAAATGGATATCAAATGCTAAGAAAATTCTCACTCATGTCCCAACTTCATCTTATGCTCTCAAATGGTGATTTCTGTCGGTTTCATTGATTCTTCGAATTTATTTTCTAACCACAAATAATCTCCCAAAACTTTTAAACTTTGTATATTTATTTTGCCAATCAGAATCCTTAGTGCTTCATATTTCTGGGCCACATATTAGTGGCTTCATATTCTAGCTTGAAATACTAAATGGGACTATTCTAAAAAGAATCAATAGTATTTCCATCTTCCATTACTTCTCAATTACTCGCCAAAATGAAGTGTCTAGATTCCTCATTTAGTACATTGGATAAGTGTAGAAGGGATAATCTTGATCTCTTCCAAAGATCACAAATAATCCTCTCTTATCAGACTGCGAATTAACAGAGTTAAATAAATTTTAGTAAATTGATCTCGACAAAAATTTACTTCCGGCACCTCCTCTAAAACGATGGTAAGTATATGTTGTCCAATCAATTTTTTGCTTCGCATCTTGATATAACATGTGCTTATTGATGTCAGCCACCACCTATAACTACTATTTTGATTAAATACCACCAAACACATCCCCGTGCATTTGGAATCAAATGAATAGAGGTCCTCGTATGGGACGGGTGATTTAAAAATCCTTAGTTGCCCATGATCGCACGGAGGCAAGAGATATAGAAGTTCCGTATCTTTAACATACATTTATAATAAATGTCATGGATCACTTAGAGACACATAGAAGGGGAGGTAATCTAATTCTTTCAACATGTGGGCCAAATAGCACATACCTTCTCAAGTTGAGACTCAGCCTCCTCTCGGAGAGGCGGAGGATCACGAGCAGGTTTGGGAGCTGCTGGATATGTAGGTTGCTTCATCAGCCAGCTGGGTGGGAACCTGGATTTTGACCTCCTTTTTTGTGACCGAAAATAAAGAGAGGACTTCTTCTATCATAACTTCCCATTTTCAAATAGGTTTGACTTTTTGACACGCACCCTGCATTAAGGGGAATGACTACTTTTGAAGAGGAATGAGAATTTAACATTAGATCGCAAAAGGTTGAAGGCCTCTTGTCCGTGGGACTTTCTACATCGTTGACCCCTTCGCCGGTGCTCCTCGAGTGGCTCTTCTTATTGATCTTTGATTGGTGAGACCTCTTCCTAGGAAGACTGGAGATCACACTGGCACACCTATAATATTTTGTTATAATTGGGGGCAGTACAAGACTTTGAGCCTCCAAGGAACAAATTTTATCACTCAAAATTTGCTACTTCTTCAAGATTCTCAGAAGTTCATGCTCGTCTCAAAATCCTCACAGTTTCTATTAATTCGGGCTGAGCTTGTAAGAAACCGGCCGAAGAACCATCATTTTTCCTTTCTCTCCCACTCATAACCCAACCCACCCTTTCGAGTTTCCTAATTTTCATAGTCCTTCTGACATGGTTTAAAACTTCTTTTTGAAGCAGTCAAACCCCAAATCTCATTTAAACCTCAAATTATTCATTAAAAACAAAGTTTTATTGTACATGGACCTAAATTTCTTGGGCTAAGTCCTAAACCATCCCCACGATTAAAATTAAATGTTAGTGCATACCTCAACCATTGAGAATGGTTCAAAGACATGCACTTGGCATTTGGTTTTGATGCATGGGCATGTGGGGGGAAGTGGTTTAGGACTTAGCCCAAGGGGCTTAGGTCCATAGCAATAAAAATTTGTTTTTTAATGAATAATTTCAAGGTTTTAAATGGATTTGGGGGTTTCGGCACACGACTCAAAAAGAAGTTTTAAACCATGTCAAGAGGATTTTCATGAATGGAGGGAGAAACTTATGAAAATTAGGGAAATAATATGGAGAAAAGGGGGAGTAAATGAAGGTTAGTTATGAGTGGGAGAAGGGAGAAAATGATGGTTCTTCAGCGAGTTTCTTACAAGAAATCAGCGTAATTAATAGGAACAAGAATGAGGATTTTGGACGAGAGGCATGAGGCCTACAAGGAGTCTTCAAGAGCCAACAAATTTTTTAGTGATAAAATTTGTTCCTTGGAGGCTCCAAAAGTCTTAGCCACCTTTTGGTATAACAAAATATTATAGGTGGCTAACGAGATATGATCTCGGATCTTCTAGGAAGAGGTCTCATAATCAAGATCAATAAGAAGAGCCACCTCCAAGGAAGCACCCGCGAGAAGAAGTCAACAATGTAGAAAGTCACAGATAAAGGTAAGGGGCCTTCAAACAAACCTTTGCGAGCCTAATGACCAAATTCGTCCTCTTCAAAAGTAGTCATTCCCCCTTTAATACCAAGTCCGTGTCAAAAAGAAGTCAAACCCTCACGAAAAATAAAGAGCCAAAAAGAAGTTGTAATAGAGAAGTCCTCTCCTGCTTTCAGTCCGCAAAAAGAACTTGAGAAGGTCAAAATCCAGCTCTCTTGATCGAACCGTTGAAGCAACCTACATATCAATCCCAAGTCACCTCTTTCATGATCCCTCCGGATAGCAAGACTCATCCCGTATAGTCTCAACTTCAAGAAGAAAGGCCCATGGTTGTATTTGGCCCACATGTTGAAGAATTAGATGCTTCTACTCCTCCCTTCTATGTGTCTCTAGTGATCCATGACCTCGTTATTACATAAATGTATGTTAGATTCTCGAGCTTCCCATAATCTACCGCCTCTGTCAGATCATGGAACAACTAGGATTACAAATCACCCCGTCCATACAAGGACCTCTATTCATTTGATTCCCAAAAGAGTTAAATGCCTCGGGGATGATCAAGGATTTGGTGGTCAATTTGGCCCAAATCCCAGCAAAAAGTGTAGTAATGGATATCGTGGTGGCTGACATCCCGACTCGCTTTGGCATGTTGCTATCAAGGTCCCGGGGAACGAAAATTGGTGGGTCGATCAAGTTGGACTTAACATATGCCACTATCCCGGCTTTTTGGTAGCTAGGAGAGGAGGTTGATAAGTGAAACTAGATTTGTCAAGATGGTTACTAAGGTCGACAACTCGTTAATTCACCAGCCTACGTAAAGAAGGATATTTATCATGTTTGATGTCGGAAGAAGATCAAGATTATGCTCATGAACCATCCTTCTCGCCAAATCAAGGTTGAGCAGACCTTTAGAGAGCCATGAAGCAGAATCTAGACACTTCATTTTCGACAGAGCAAATTCAAGAGAAGGTAATGGAGATGGAATACTATTGATTTCTTTTACTGAGGGAAATGGGTCCCATTGTATTTCAAGCTAGAATATGAAGCCACTAATAATGTGGCTGAATATGAAGCACTTCTATTAGGGTTACGGATGTACCAGGAGCATAAATATACAAAGTTTAAAAGTTTTGGGAGATTCAGAATCGGTGGTTAGATAAGTCAAGAATCAATGTCAAACTAAACATCCTCGACCGAGGGCTTATAGGAATGAAGTTTGGGACATGGTGGAGAATTTTTTCTTGGCATTTGATATCCATTTCATGCCCCGGAACATAATAGGATGGCCGATTCCCTTCGTCGTGGTCTGCTAGTACATTCCGTCCACCTCGAACCCCTCTTAAGTTATGTAAATTGAGGTACGTTATCGACCATCAATCCCGTATAACATCAAGCACCGCAGGTATTTGAGGATGAAGAACTGGTGAAGAGATTCCCGGAAACGATAGGAGAATTCTCCAATATGGAGATTGATTCTTATGAAGAAGAAGAAGTCAAGACACTTCAAAAAGCAATTGGGAGGAGAAAATGGCAGGTAATAAAGTATTTCAATTGAAGGGAAACGTTATACCTAGAGGGTCGGGTGCCTCTAGAAATATTATTTGACAAGAACGATGTCCCACTGCAGCCAATAAAGTGATAGAAGAAAACCGTAGAAGACCTTAACCTTGGTACCGATGCGGACCCCAAAATTGTGAAATTATCTAAGAAGGTCCCGTAAGAATAGAAGGAGCTATACCTAAAATTATTTCGATCTTACAAAGACGTGTTTGCCCTCGGTCCTATCGGGACTCGAAAAATTTTGATATTAGCATCATGCAACACAAAAATTCCCCCGAAGGAAGATGCTGAAGCCGCACAAGCGTAAGCTCGGATAGATAAATCCCCTACTCGCTTCCTCTATTGAGAAAGAAATTAAGAAATTGTTGAAGGCCAAAATAATTGTGCCGTTAAGGTACTTCGAATGGGTGGCAAACCTAGTCCCCGTCCGAAAGAAGAATGGAGAAATAAGGCTATGCGTTGATTTCCAAAATTTGAACCGAGCATCCTTAAAAGATAATTATCCACTACCCAAGATGGATCACATCCTGCAGAAAGTGGTAGGAGCTTCTAGGATGTCAATGATGGATGGATTCCTCCGGTTACAATTAGGTGGTCTGTACTTCTTTAAGATCGAAGAAGACTGCTTTCACCATGCCATGGGGGACATTTATGTATGCTAGGATGCCTTTTGGGTTGCTCAACGCAGGGGGCTACTTTTCGTAGGGCCATGGACATTGCTTTCATTGGGGAGCAAGATAAGTTTGTGGTGGTCTACCTCGATGATATAATCTGTGTTTTCAAAGGGTGATACTCGAGCACATTGAGCATTTGCGTAGAACTTTTGAGAAATGCATAAGGTATGGTCTCTCTCTTAATCCTCGTAAGTCATTATTTGCATTAGAAGAGGGTAGGATTTTGGGACATATTGTAACCAAAGATGGGGTAAAAATAGATCCTAAGAGGGTAGAGGTCATAAACGACATTTCTCTCCCTAGAAATAAGAAGGAGGTGCAGAGTGTTCCTAGGGCGCATTAATTTTCCGAGGAGGTTTATCCCTAACTATGCCTGAGATAGTTAGACATATAACTCGACATGCTCGAAGAAAAATAATGAGGTAAAATGGTCCCAGAATGACGAGAGGCCTTTTCTAGGATAAAAAATGCCTTGCAGAGGCCCCTATACTAGCGAGGACCGGACTATGCCAAACCGTTCATGACATTTTCTTTTGCATCACCTCATACAATAGCAGGAGTTTTATTGTAGAAAAATGAAGAAGGGTACGAGCAACCCATCGCCTTTCTTCACTCAGTGCTCCGTGATGCGTAACTGAAATATAACATACTAGAAAATCGAAAGCGTACGCCCGGGTGAAGTCTCTTAAAGCATTTCGCATGTATGTCTTGCAGTCCCCATATCACCGCGTTTGTGCTTGCATCGTAGTAAAAGACATCCTTGTCCAAGGGGATAGTGAAGGAAAAAGGGGAGCAAGTGGATTGAAAAAATACAAGAGTATGAGCTAGATATCTCGCCCTACTAAACCGATCGAGGGACAGGGGGCTAGACAAAATCTTATCCGAATCAAACTATTAGGCTCGGGTATAAATCAGACATGATAGCAAGTGAGGAGTCCGAGAAGAAAGAAGAGCAAACGAGGGAGTAGAGATAGCTACTCCGAAGACACATATGAAGTACCTCACCAACTCCGTGGTACAAAGAGATAGTGGAATATCTTTCACACTCACTGCCCCTCGACTATGATAAAGTTAAATACGTAATGCTAAGGATGAGATCACGTAAGTACATAGTCGCCAATGGCCTGCTATACCGGGCGAGATCCTTCGTATTTCGCTCTCGTGTCTCCACAGAGGATGAGGTAGAGAATATAATAGCCGAATTTCATGAAGGAATCTGTGGGGGGTCATTACGACTGGAGGGCCATTGCTCACAAAATCTCGAAGGGCGGTGTTTCTACTGCCCAAACTCTTTGGAGATGTATTCGCCTGTGTTAGAGCTTGTGAGAAATGCCAACAATTTGTTGAAAGACGAAGTTGGCACCTTTGCTCATGATTCCCGTTCACATGGACAAACCATTCCGTAATGGGGAATCGACTTTATCGGTGAAATACATCCTCCGATCGAGTGGTCGACATAAGTGGATTTTAACTCGCCACAGATTATTTCAAAAATTGGGTGGAAGTCAGTACCCACGAGGAATGCAATCGATGCTTTGTGATAATAAAATTCATGGAAGAAAACATCATATCCGGGTTTGGTCAGCCCTTCGCCAAGATAGTGACCCCGACAACGCCCAGGCCTTCAATTCTCGCAAAGTTTGTGAGCTTCGCCAGCAAGATAACATTGCACTAAGTCACTCTATGGCCTATTACGCACAAGGAAATGGCTTGGCAGTAGTCCTCAAATAAAACCCTCGGTGAGGGCAATCGAAAAAGGCTATCAATGAAAATCGTAAAAATTGGGATTCCCGCTGAAATTCACTCTATGGGCTAATAGAATTACCAACAAGAGAGAAACTGGAAAGTCCCCATATGAATTAGTGTATGGGAAGGCGGCATGATTCTCTATATAGTTAGCCTTACCCGTAGCCCGATTCATGCAAGAAAGTCAAGAAGAGCCCGATGATGTGACCAGGAGAATAAATCAGCTGGTGGAGTTGGAAGAAACACGTAACCAGGTAATTCAAAGGTTAACTCGAATATCAGGAGAAGATGAAGGACCTTTTTGATCGCATGTCGTGGGATAGGAAGTTGCAGATTGGGGGATTTAGTGCTCAGATGGGATATCCGGGAGAGCCGAAAAGGGGAAACATGGTAAATTTGACCCACTCGGTTTCGACCCTTTTAAAATCATGGAACAAGGGGGGAAACAACACTTTCAGTGTTGGAAAATTTACGGGAGACTTGCTCGATGCCCCCGTAAATGTCCAGCTTCCTCAAACCTTACTTCCCAGCTCTAATTCAAGCGGGAGATAGCCTGATGTATTATACTGTACATTAGTTTTATGTTTTCATCTTTGTTTGAATAATGTGGGTGTAGTGATGAATCATGAAGAAAAAAGTAGAAGTGCTGAAGAATGGTGTCCACATGGAATATTAACAGTGGTCTCGTGAAGTTCTCGACATGCCCAAGGAAGAACGTGTCGTCCCCCAGGTGGAGCCAATGTTGATCATGTTGGCCCCCTATTAATTTTTGACAAGCAACGGGGCTAAATTGTTTTTGAGCCTTCAAGGAATGAATTTCCCCCTAAAACACATCATCCTTGAAGCCTCCTTAGTGCCTTTTTCCTTTGACAAAATCCCCTCATTGATCCTCACTATAAAGCCTCTCTATTTGTGAAGAATTGCCCAAAAGGCCTCCTCCTTTTCCCCTTATATCATCCCTTCTAAACCTCTCGCTTCATCCCCTTTTACCCCTCTCTTTTTTCCCCATTAACCCTCTAAACCATCTCAAGTTCCCTTTTAAACCCTTCAAATACTCTTTGTTTGGTTTAATAAACCCTTTTCCTCTCTATCGTTACCCTTCTTTGGCCTTAAAATGCATTAAAATGGGCCAAAAACCCACTTTCTACCTTATATTAAGGCCTCAGCCCCTTCCCCCGCCATCACCGCAAACCACTTCCCCATGTGACCCGCGCCTAGAACCGGGCGCAAAGGACTCGAGTGCTAATTGCAATCACAACTTTCGAGAAGCGCATTCCTTTGTTAAACATAAAAAACTCGATGCGATTGAGTTTGGTCTTCCCAGCCTCCGCCGCGATCTCCACCGTTGATCTATCGCCTTAATTGGACTGGCCCGACGCTAATCTCACTCCCGCGTTCGATCGCAATCGGAACTTCCACCGTGACACCTCTCCGCTCCTTTCGATTGCGATGCCCCGATCCGATAGGGCCGAGCCGTCCAACCCCCCCGATCCGACGGTCCCGTATTTATCCCGCTCCCCCTCCGTCGCTCCATTTTTTTCCTCCGCCGATGATAATCCTAGCCGTTGATTCCCCCCGTTGATCCGATGACCCTCGCTCTCCCGCTCTATCGCAATCGTATTTTTCCAATCGCTGCCACCTTCGCCCTTTGCGATTGCGATTTCCCCGATCCAATCTCGACCGTCCGATTAGTCCAAGATCCAACGGCTCGGCGCTAATCGCATCATCGCCCGTCGGCCCCTCTCCATCTCCCCTCGCGATTGAATGTGGGCCGTTGATTTGGTCCCCCGAATCCAATGGCAGCGCTCAATCACGCCATCACAATCGCAAAATTTTAAAAGTGTGAACCCTCGTGCCTCGATTGCGATCCACCGATTCAATCTTGGTCGTCCATTTCTTCGTAACCGACGGCCGGGATCTAATCACGCACACCCATTAATTTCTTCATCGAGCCCCTTTTAACTTCAAATTTCAATCTCCATCGTCAATCTCCTCCCCGAGATCCGACGGCCAAAACCAATAGCCCTCCACCCATGCCGGGTCCCACATCGCGCCTCGTTTCATGGGATTTTTCGTAAATTTCTTTGTAAATCGCCCAAACCTTAAGACTTTGGGTTTTTCCGCTAATGCATGATTTCTCCGCTTCCTTCGCATTTTTCACCATTCCTCCACAGCTTTGCATCACCGCTTCCTAGGCCTCCACAACATCGCTTCCACCATCTCTTGGATTTTATAACTAGTTATTTTCATTGTGCAGGGTTTTACAAAGTGGAAATTTCGCTCTACTATCGTGATCACCATCACCGTGTTTCGGAAGATAGAGATGCCACTACGTAGCGGCAGAGTGTATCAAAAACAAGGATTAATAGTGGTTTAAGCCTATTATTGAATAATTAAAGCTTAACCCCGCATTCAAAAGAAGAAGGCACAGTTTGGAAGATCGAAGAACACACGCAACAACCATACCCGTGTTTTGATTATCTCATGGACATTTTTCTCCAGTATGGTACACCTTCGTACAGTATTCTCCATGCCTCCTCGAGCCCGTAAATGGTTAATTACATTGACAAAAGCTTCTTAAGAACTCGTCGAGTAGTAGTAATGGAAGCATGGAGGCTCGTAGACTTTCCATCGTCGTCATTTATTCTAGAAGGCTAGTGCAAAGTTCCGTGCAGCCGTAAGGACTTGAAGAAGACATCCGAGGTCAGTCTCGACCCTGAAAAAGTATCTCTGAACTAGAATACAGAGTACAACAGTAGGTTTATTGAGCAAGTGTGGGCGTGAACGCTTTCCGCCATCCCGTCTCAATGAGACAAATTAAATGTTCATCATCCACTCCCTTTACTAGTTTTTTCTCCTATAAAAATCCCTGAGGAACGGATTATGCGGGGTTCCCGCATTTTCGTAAAGTTAGGCGATAAGAGAATTTTGTATGCATTTTTGTAGAACTCTTATATGAATGTACAGAGCTTCGTTGGGTTTCGAGTGAGGAGGAGTTCCATCTTTGAAGAGGATTCCGGTCTTTGGCGTCTCACAAAGGGTGTAACTTTCTCTTATATGTGATAATTTAATTGTTCATTTCATTCCATCCATCTTTCTCGTATCATGTTCCGGAATGCGAGTGGCTCATCGGTTTTGGTACGAATTTATCCTAGTTGATACTCAAGCTAGAATTATTCAAGCACTTTAAATATGGCTCGTGCATGATATACTCGTTCCATTTTCCACCGAAACCATACTTACGTTATATTAGCTTCGTGGGTGTTATTTTTAAAACGCTATTATTATGTATGGATTATTAAATTGGTAAGCCCATTACATGGTGATATGTGTATCTAGATATCATCTATATGACAGACTAGTATTCTCTTATTCTTTCATACACAACAAACACCTTCCGATAATTTATTTCGTGAGGTATTTCTGAACCGGCCCTCTTTACAGTAAGTCGCTCGAATTGTCCGATGCTTTTATATTAGAGTTTTGCACCTTGCCTCTCGCGTTGTTTCTCTCCCCCGTATCTAGTTTTTCGGAAATTTTGGTCCCATTCTAATTTATTTCCCTATTTACGGGAGATAGCATGAGAGCCTTTTGTTGATAACTCCCCTTGTTATATCATACGCTCCTCGCTATATAAGATGTCATAGGCACCGGTCTTTCACAACTCAAGGTCTGTCTCTAGGAACCACAACAACATCTATGTTATTAGAAGAAGAAGAATCCTCTCATAGAAATGAGAAGGTTTCTAGAAGGGACAAATGCAAGACTCCATTATTTGGAGAAATTGAGGGAAGGAAGTTTTCAAAACTCCTTCTCCAAACTATGCATGAGATTAACATAGAAATCACGAGAATGAGGAGGGAAAGAAATGAAGATTCTTCTAAAATATTTGCACATGAAGAAAGCTCCAATTATTCATATTATGGGTGTGATCATTCAACCACCCAATCAAACACACAACACTCTACTATGCCTACATTCATAGCAAGAGAGATGGAGGAAGGAGATGCATCAAAGTAGGAGACTCTTGGTGACTATCTTCAAGAGTATGAATCTCAATCTCAGAGGTTCAAAGATCATATAAACTTCCAAGGGTTTTTCAAAATCAAGGAGAATAGAAGGCCTAGAAATCACAATAGAAGTAAAAGGTGCAAGAAGCATGCTTTGGGTAGATTCTTTCTCGCCTACTTTTGATGGGTCACCTAAATGCACAGCTAGGGCTTGGGTGAAGGAGCTATACACCTATTTGCAAGCAAAGACCAAGTTTCAAAAGAGTAGGCCATCATGAGTAGCAACGCTACATGTTGAAGGTAAGGCTTATGCTTGGTGTTTTTATGAAACTTCTTCCTTGAATCATGCAAATGTATCTACTTATGCAAAGTTCACTAGGAGGATAGTGAAAAGATTTGATCTAAAAACATTCGAAACATCCTTGGTTGAGCTAGCCAAACAAAAAAAACCTTTTTCATAATTTGGAAGGATCCATAAACCCAACTCCATTCTAGAATGCTACTGAGGGGGGTTAGAAACTTGCAGTAATACCTTGCTAAAGGCAAGATCCCCACTTTAGGAAGAGCTCTATTCTCAAAAGGGAGACATGGAGATCTCTCGCTAGAAAATGATATATTACAGAGAAATGCAACACATAAAATATTCAGAAAACACAAGAACACAAAACACATAAAACTAGAGATACACGGATATACATGGTTCACCCGAGCTTTGGGTTACGTCCACCCCGAACAACCGGTCCTTCCTTTCTATTATCCAACAAAATGAAGAGACACAACCTACAAAGCGGATCCGCTATAATATCCTCTATTCTATCTCACATTCTCTCTATCATTTTCTCACTCGAGAATACACATACAATCCACGACCGCAATACAATACCCTCATACAAAATGAGGGGTTTCCTTCTAGGGCAAAAAAACCCTAAATCAAACATAACTTCTAACGTCGGATCATCCGCCTAATGAACGACCCATATTGACTAGAAATTACTATACTTTTACAAGGAAATTTTACATCTGTTTTTAGCTTTGGGGTTCTACGAAACCCCTCGCCAGGGGGATTCATAAATTCATGGATGCCCCCTCCCGGACCCCCCGAGTGACGTACAATTATAGGCAAGGTTGCCGCCCCATTAAGAACATGGGTCCAATGTTGTGATACAAAATAAAGAAGATAATTAGGCTCACACCCAACAATCTCTTTTTTCAAAAGAGGATTAAGACAAAGAGCCTCTTAATGATGATGAGGTAACCTCCATTAATGATGAAGGGGAAGACTGATGCAAGAGGTAACAACGTTGTCACATTAAGGAGCAGATCTAGTACCTCATGGAGAGGGAGGTGGAGCAATTTCTCCAATTAGAGGATCCCCTCGATCCTTGCAAGGAGTTCCAAAGAATCTCACATGTGGAAATCATGGCAAAATCCATGACCAACATGTGCCATCATCGATAGATTTTGATATCTTGTAGATAGAAGGAGAAGATAGGGATGATAGCGAGCATTAGGTGATTAGGAGCACACACCCCTATCTATTTCAGGAGGTTGATACACAAAAAGAGTGCATTGATTTATGCAATGAGAGCGAGGGACAAAGAAGTCCACTCATATATGCAGTCTACTCTTAACATTGATGTCTCATTACATGGAGGCATTCCACCTCAAAGATCACCGGATCGTGGGAGTTGATGAGATATGCCTCACATCAAGTGGCACCACTCATAGATCCCTGAAGGGGTGAGAACCTTGGGAAGACTTGACACGAGCGTAGAGATTCAGGTTAGGGCTCAAGGAGGGATACATTCTCCAAATATCAATATTACCCACTCTCACCAAACATCTTGCACTAAGAGAAGATGTTTCAGTATGGATGGCACCATCATGGTGCAAGGAGAACTCTCCATAGTTTTGGGGAATCAAAATATACTTCCACATAGGGAGGAATCTTCCACATTTGGTAGAGGTTGGTGGGCACTCCCTGCTTGCATTGGCTAGACTCGTGAAAGTTTTTGATAGGTGATAGCTTCCCATGGAAGGCTAACCTCCAAAAACTTTCACCTTCACTAGAGCATGAGCAAGCTGCAGGAGGAGTAGAAGAGGCAAGATTGCAACATCCCGTGTGTATGAATTTGGAATGGGGAGATGTCAAATAAGAAGGCAACAACATGACAGGGTGCTTCACATGATAGACTCAAGAATACTCGTCATTATTGAGTATTGACCCTTATTGGAGACCCCAACTTGCGTGGAATACTCTACGGATCTCTTTTCATGCGGCGTAATTGATGGCCGGTTATCGATGGGAGATATGCAGTGTGATATGGGGTCATCTATTTTCGAGTAGGATCTTCTTGACTAGAGCCTCCAAGCTCAAGGAGAAACTACTACATGCATCATATGAGGGTTTTCTCTCCAACCCCACTGGTTTTATAAGAGCATATTGTACTATCCCTGGAGGGGATTCATTTGGGAAGGTTTCAAATAGGAGATGCACCATCATATGAAGAGATTCATGGATTATTTGGAGGATGAGGAGAGACATAACTCTTTGGTAGAGTTATTACAACCACTTCCTTTTTCATCGAGAGTGAGAGGAGGCCCATTTATGAGCCACCTTACTAGCTTGAACCAAGTACATGTTAAAGGTTGTATTTTTTGTACATCATGATTCACTTACTATGTATTTTTATTTCCTTACCATTCATGTGCGGGGCATTGCTCCAAGAGGGGGCACTCTTTATTATAGAATTCATGGTCTACTTGGGGCCATAAACGGTATTGATGATGGCCACTCCCTAGGAGATGTTGGGGAGATGATATCTTATTCATGGTGTGCTCAATTTTCACCTCACATATTACACGTTCTCCAAGCATGTGAGAAGATTGGGGCGGAAAGAAAGTGGTTTGGAAACCACTCATCATGCCATATTATGATGTAGTTAGGAGTCAAATTGCGCGGGTTACACTTGAGGGGGCCATTTTCCTTCTCCCGGTATTACACATGGTAGCTAGTATGACTCACGATTATGATCCCATATGTTGATGATGTATTTATCATTGTTATGGGCATGATTGGAGATATGACACATGGATTGGATGTTCCTATTAGAGATGAGATTCTCCACATTTCTTTTGTTTCATACTTCGGGGAGAACATTGGATAATCCATGATTGCCACATTGGACCTCTTGTCTCCTTATGGCATGAGCCATTTGGGTAACTCGAACGTTTGGGATATGCCTCTCATGAGCATGTGGGAGGAATTTTTACTATGAATTACCATTACGGAGGGTGATTCATTTTATATGAATGATAGCTTGGAATTTGGAGCTTCACATGGGAATGAAGGTTCCCTACATTTTTTCAGTTCTATCCCCTTGCGTGCTTGCTTGAGGACAAGCAACATTTTGGGAGTGGGGAGGATTGTAATATTCCTAAATTAGCATGCGACTAATTGGAATATTAAATTTTTGATTTTGATTCTTAGTTAGAAGAATAATTGAGTGAGAGACCCATAAATATCTTTAGTAGGAATAAGTCACTCCAAATGTGAACGGAGGACATAAAAAGAGTCGAATAAAGCACCCTTATGTGTGAACAAGGGATGAAGTGTGTGGACTCAGGGTCAAATTCGACCAAATCAACAATGATGGTATGGAAGTAGTGGAGATTCAATGAGGGACGACACATTTTTTGAGGGAGATCCTTTGCATGGAAGTAGTGCCTTTAATGAGTGGGGCCAAGGGTGAGGAAGCTCACCAAGAATATAAGGAAGTGGATGGCAACCATTGAGAGCATGCTTTTTGGATTATTATTTTTTATGGTCCATTATGACTTGTGGCTCTCTTTAGTTGTTTAGTTAAGATTGCAGGTGTTGTTTAGCACAAGGGTGTTCCCCGAGCGGGAATCCCACCTTCATCCTCGGGGGTCTTCGAGTGCCCACTTAGGAGAAGTTCTTGAGCATTATTTCAAAATTCCGGCATAAGGCCAAGCTAAAAATTTCTTCTACAGCACTTAGTTTCGTTTAGATTTGTGCTCGATTTGCGGGTGGTGTAGCAAAGTGAGTATCAATTTGGGCCATTTCTGAGCTAGTTTTCGGTGGAGGAAGGTTTCCTTCCTTTGGGAGGCTAGCAAGGAAGGTCCTTGGGCTTATTTTCCTATTTTTGGCACTAGGCCAAGACACTACCATCACCTATAGTGTAGTTCAGGTCTTGGATTGCGTTATTTCGAGAGGAAATTTGTAGGGGTGCCTTCGATATGACATTTGGGAGGTTAGATCTTCATTGAAGGGATCAACCCCTTCATCGAGAGATTCTATTAGAGGAGTGACATTCAGATATACATCATTTCAGCCACCTCCTCTTATGTAGCTTCAGTTGCTAGTCGATTCTTCAGCCCCTAGGGCTTTAGATCACCATCTTATATTTTGTGTATTTCCAAAAAACCCTTCTTGGGTTATCTAGGAAAAGTGTGTGGGAGCCTAGATCCCCATTTTCAGCCTTGTGTGAGCATGGTGTCATCATATATATATATATATATATATATATATATATATATATATATATATATATATAGATGTATATATATATATATATATATAGAGAGAGAGAGAGAGAGAGAGTGCGCAGAGAGAGAGAGAGAGAGAGATATTTCCCATCTTCGCATTAGTTAATAAACCGCACCGTACTTGCTTTAGTATTTTGTGTAGCTATGTATTACATGTTTTAGTGCTTTTTAGGCATTGGAGGCTTCTCTCGCCTAGCTTTCGAGGGACTTGATCCCCAAGATATTGTACTCATTTCGTCTGCTATTATTCTTAATACCATGGATTTATCTTTGGCTCCTATGTAATGTGTTGACATTTACTCAGCCTTTTTCCACTTTTATATGCTATATTGCTACTTTCCCTAATTGGGAATATTACATACACCTTGCCACTCAAGCAAGAAAACCATATATTTGAGACTCTCTTGAGAATATTCCTCGTGAATCACTCCTTATCTCTTTCATTGATTCATCCATTTAGTGATTCCATTTATACTAGGTCTCCTCCCATCGATGAAATTTCGTAAAAAAGTAGGGACCCTTAACTAAGATGAGAGTGGATTATCACTCCATTGTTTCCCTTGACCTAGTAGTTTCCCTTTTTAGGATCCCCTCCTAGCACCCCTAATAGTTTGAGTGGTAACACTATCCAAAGGAATTTTTGGAATGTTCAAGATATATGTGTTTCCTATCAAGAAAAATATTATCTTTTAATGTAGACCGAGTGTACATTTTACTGACCCAAACTTCTCCAGCTTGTGCTTGGTTCTTACTTTGGTCATGATTATCCCTTTATAGGATAATGTGAGGTAACATGGAAAAAACATGTAAGAGGATAATCACCATCTCTTACTTGATGGACAAATATAAAAAACACTTCAATTAATTTTAAAGGCAAGATAGACATCCAAATGAAACTTAAATTTGTCATGAATTTTTAATCATGGAAAATTGCAATCTAAACACGCAAAAATAAATTATATATTAATGGAAAAAACTTACATAAACACAATTTTACATATAACAAAATTATACTAACGTCCACAAAAAAAATAATTATTCCATATGTTCCAATCTATAAAAAAAAGGCATATATATAAGTATATAAGCATATAGAAACTAATTGTCCAGGATATCAAAATATTGCCAAGTATTCTCGAAAGGAAATAGGAAAGAAGAAACCAAAAATAAAGAGTTAAATCCAAGAAATCGGCAAAAAGGAATCTATCTAGCAACTACCAAATCCCAAACAACAAATTCATCTACAAAAATAGTCCCCGAGAGGTGACTCCATGTATTTTTTAGAAAGGGAATTTTTCCCCGCCCATTTAATTATTTGTAAATATGTTCAATGTTGATGTAGCTAAAAGAGTTGAAAATACATATGACTCCTGCCTCCAATCACCAAGTGCAACTATGTCCAAGTAATTATTTCATTTAATTCATTCAACTGCCACCTTAGAGTCAACGAAAGCCTCGTAGAGATTCCAAGCCAAGGAATTTTGCAAACGACAAAACCCCCTACAAATAAAAAATTTTGTATTTCATATTTGAGCCCCCTCCATGTCCCCAATATAAACCTCGAAATGATGAAGTAGGTCTAGTACAATCACTCCACCGCAACCACAAGAGATGATCTAGGTCCGTCAGCCCTACCGCATTTACCCATGATCTTTTACTTTCGTGATGTGGTTAGAATTTCATTTTAAAAGAGAATAAAAGAACGCATATGCATGATGTAAAGAATAGAAAACAAGACAACCATCAACAACATAATAACATGAGATATTGATAACAAATTTCACCCAAAGTGTGGCCTACGTCTCTCGGGCCCGATGTCAAGATGGGATGGCCTCTTCATATAGTGCTGGAAATAGTGAGATGTACATGGCCGATGTTCTCTATCATACAAGGATGTTCCTCAACAAGAGGTGGCTTTTCTCCCACAAGACGTTCCACTACATGAATTCTCATTCACAATGAACCTCCTATCAAGAAGACATAATCTCACATGAAGCAAGAACAAGATCCCATGACATGCATTAAGCAAGTATCTATAAATCATAATACATATCATAACAAAAAGGTACATGAACAACCGCATATACCTCAACCCCCGAATTTGGATGAAGAAGTGGGCGCTCGCAGCCTAAATCGGTTTGCACCATCGAATTCATGGCATCGAGGGCATAGAATCGATCGTCCCACACTTGAGAATCTGACACCGTCACTCCAATCCGAAAAATGGCCGAGAAAATGGGGAAGATATACTACTAAACCGTACATCACCATTGAGTTATTGTCACCGAGAGGTGTAATATTGACATAAATTTTGTCGAAAATGGACTCAGAAAGTTTCAAGCCTCAAGGAATATTTTTGATGCCCTCAAGATTCCCTAAGATTCTATTTTGTAGGGAATCTACAAATCTCGCAGCTCATATGGCCATTCTGACTTTACCATCACGTTCCTTGTAAAATTCTCAAGTTAAAATGACTATAAACTTCATATCATTCTAACAAAATGAAAATTTACCTCCCCCATGGAATCTTTCGAGCATCAAAGAATATTCTGCGCAAAGATTCTCTTCCTCGAAAACCATGCTCGCACATGATTCCGCCTTGTCGGCTTCGCCTTCGAATGAAATTAAGAGGTTTTTATATATTTGAGTAAGTGGATTTTACAAGGAGCGGCATTGTGGGTCGTTAGTGGTGGAGGAGGTTAGGACGGTGAAGGTCGGGTGGTTCGAATCCCCCACCTCCCCAACTTGGCATATGGTTGCCGTAACGTTTTTGTTTAAATTTAATTTGGCGTTGCTTAGTTGTATGTAATTTTTGGTGTCTGCTCGCTCGAGGGTCGGCCACGTGGGTTGGGTGGGTTCAACCCTCGTCCGCACGCTCCGTTGAATGGGCCATCGTATATGGTGGTCGCATTTGTTATATGGCTTCATTTTTGCGTTGGGTAATATTTGTTTTGGGTATTGGTTTGTTTGGACCGTTGTGGAGTCGTCGCATAGGGCGGGTCGTACCGTCGGCCATGGGTTCAACACCCACCAACTCGACCTTTGTATTTCATATGTGGAGTGGATGGTGGTGTGGGCTAGGTCAACCAAAGGGGGACCATCCACCCACATAGTCAGCTTTTTATGTTATACGGTGGTTCCGGCGTGGAAGGCTGATGCCTTGCAACAAATTTTTTTATATATATTTGTTGTAATATGGTTTCATGGGGTGGCAGGGATCATGGCCCACCACCCTTATTTTAATATTTTTGTTATTTAAAAACAAAAATGGTCATTTTTTTATTTTCTCCAAAATAAGGGTTATTGGGCAATTTAACGAGGCCACAATTTTGCCCATTTTTCGGGAGCTAGGTTTCCGCTCGGTTGGCACGAGTGAATTTGTGGGACACTAAAACCCTCGGCCCATGCCCATGCTTTGACCAAAACTTTGACTCACTCTAACTTCTCCATCACGCTCGATTGAGATCCATTCGCACCGTTGGAATTAGGACGCGCGAGTACTTCAACTTGAACCTAGTTTGAGAGCTGAACGACTTTGAATTTTGACCATTCTCGAGCCCTCTTGATCTCCTAAGGGTACTGCCGGAGCCACCTGGATCAATCCTCCCCACTAATGATCCAAAGTGGCTCTAGACACCCTCAAGAGATCAAGAGGGCTCGTAAATAGTCAAAATTCAAAGTGGTCGGATGACTCTCAAACCAGGTTCGGGGATTTGAAAAGAACGATGCTGAACGTATCTCCAATCTAAGTTCATATGGAAAATTTAGAGCTGAGTCAAATTTTTTGGTCTAATTTGGGCAATGGGCCAGGTTTAAGTGTCCCACAAATTCACCATCAACCGACTTGAGGGAACCCAAGACCCGAAAATGGGTGAAATCGTGGCCTGTTAATTTTCCCAATGACCCTTATTTTCGTTAAAATAAAAATAGACCATTTTTTGTTTTAAAACAAAAAAATTATAAAAAAATGGAGTGCGAGTCATGACCCCTGCCACCCCCGTTGGCAACGTTAATCCAAATATTAAGTTTGGCCCGGTGGGTCACCACCCCCGCCGATCCCGTAACTATTTAACACCATATATCAAATTACGTTACAATGTATTGAATGGGTTGGGTCGGGGCCATGGGTCAGAGGACCCGCCCACCCAACAAACCAACAACTATACATAAATGGAGACCCTGAAACTGGGCCTGCGAGGATTTGAACCCGCGTCGTCGGAGGGTCGCTCCGTCTCAATGCTTCTGCCCCAACGCCTAAACAAAATTCACATCATAACAAAATACACCAACGGTTATAAAAATGTGCCCAAATTATAATCGCGCCCAAATTAATATAAAATGCGCAAAACAAGTTTAATACGGGAGGTCATGGGGTTGGAACCCTTGACCTACCCGCCTCAAACCCTCCACCTTAACCAACATCCCAACGGGTTGCCTTTGAAAACTTTGCCACCCAAGTCATATTAAACCATGTCCTTTACCATTCGACTCCGAATGGAGGAGCGCAGAACCCGAACGAGAGGAGGGCGGCGAGGGACTAGCAGAGCGAAACCACAACCCCCACAACAAGGTGGAATCATGTGCGGGCATACTTTTTCACGATAGAGAATCTTTTGAAGAGAATATTATTCTGATTCATGAAAGATTCCATGGGGGAGGTAAATTATCATTTTGTTAGAATGATATGAAGTTCTACGATCATTTAACTCGTAATGCAGGAATGCGATGGTAATGCCATAATGGCCTTTTGAGCAACATATTTGCGCTCTCATGCAGAACAAAATCTTAGGGAATCTTGAGGGCATCAAAAAGATTCCTTTGAGACCCAAAACTTTCCCCGAGTCCATTTTCGACAAACTTTATGTCAATTTTACACCTCTCGCAATAGGAACTCAATGGCGATGTTCATTTCAGCAAAGAAATATTCCCATCTTTTAGCCATTTTCTAGATTGGAGTGACAGCTTTTTTATTCTCAAGTGTGGACGGACAATTCTATGCCCCTCGATGCCATGATTTCGATGGTACATCCGTGATAGAGTAGTTGAGCATACGCTTCTTCAACCAAATTCAGTTGAGGTATATGTAGTTTGATAATGTTCCTCTTTTTGATGTGGGGGTGTATTATGATTTCTAGATCCCTTCTTAATTCATGTTACGGGATCTTGTTTTTTCTTCATGTGAGATTATGTTATGTTGATAGTGTTAGGGTCCGTGATTTGGGTGATTGGCAAGCCAAATGACAGTGTAACATCAAACCAAGCTTTGGAGTCTGAGGACTTAGCCTTCCTAGACTCAGAGAGGGCTCTCTCTATATGTGTAAGGGATATCTATGTGTTTGCTTATTGTGTTCTGATTTTAGGCTAGTTATGAAGTAAGTTTTTTTGGTTTTGGTTTTTAGGTTGTGAGGGATGAAACTGATCAAAGATATAAGATAGGTAAAAATATGTCAGATCAACTGGGCTATGGGGTCGAAAAGGTCTAGAAAGCTATTAGGGGGTGATACAAGGCTGTTGAAGGGCCGATTTGATTCAAGGTAGAAAGGATATTTGGGCAAAATGGAGTAAATGGACATCAAGTTTGTAAACAACAAAGGATTTCAAGCATAACTAGTTTAATAGCTGACATAAACATGGTAGGGCAAACCATTAATCATGAGAAATGTAACTATAAGCTAATCAATACATAGAAATAAACATTCAAGCCATGCATAGAGGAGTACAACTCTCTAACTTCGGGAAATGGATATAAGACTTTGGGGAAAACACTTAAGACGGACAAACAACTCAAAACACTATGCCGGAATGCCTAAACACAGTACTTCAAGCTATTGGGCACTTTGAAAACAAGATTTGCATAGTTTTAAACAAAGGGCTAGATCAGAACTTGACCTCCTTGGTTCAACAAAATGATAATCTAATCAGTCAAAGAGAAATTTCATGGATGGAACTATGGCTAGCCATAGGTAAGCAGGGTGTACCGTAAATCATACTTAGCATGCATAGAACTATGAATGAAACAAGCATCAATATCCTCAAGTTATTAAAGAGCAATTAAGAATTCTTTAATGTGACTAAGGAAGAAGAAAACATGAAAGCTATGAAGAAACAGGAAATTTGAGGTGCCTCTAAGGGCATGTCTCAAATTTGTTCTCTACTGATCTATAGCAAGCAAGAAATATGTATTCATGAATGAAAACTAGAAGACAAAACAAAGAAAGAGACATTATACCATTCTACCAAGTCATGGAATCCAACAACAATCATCTTTCATCATCCAAGAACATCCAAGAGGCAATCCAAAAGCATGAGACAAGTATTTCTTCCAAAGATTATATGACCATATATTGCTTCTATCATCAATTTCAGCCTTGTTTTACAATGAAAGCCTTTGGAATATATAGGCTCAAGTGAGGAAAACCTCATGGTTCAACTTGCTATCCTATTGGCCTAATCAAAATATCTAAACTTGTCCTTGAGGCTTTGCAAAGCCCAAGGAACAAAATATCTCATAAAATATCTAAAAAATGCTAAAAAAGAGAAATAAATTGACTTTTCATAAATTCTCATGTGCAAAAATAGCTAAACGCACATGAGGAAATATCAGTTTTTAAAGGTTCAAAATTTACATCAGCAAAAGGTCCCCTGACTTGCCGGCAACATTTGGCAGCCTTCTCGATGTCGAAACGAGGCTCATGATAGCTCGTTGGAAAGCTATGAGTGTCTACTTTCTGGAACAACTGAAATTTTATAAATCTAATGCCTAGAAGGCCTCCAAAAATAGGACGGTGTGTAAGAAACCAGAAAATAAACCTTGCTGATAGACGGGGTAGAATGTTGAAAAAGTGAGTGTTTTTTGTATCTTTGGGGGACCAAAACAACTTCAAATGCTCCGAAAATTTCTGAGTAGATTCTCTTGAATTTAATAAATCCAATGGTACCACTTTAAAGAGTTGAGGATGCTCCAAACTGAAATGGGGGCGCCCATGATTTTATGCAATTAGGCCCGAAAATGTCGAAAAACAAGAACATGTCAAAATTTGCTCAATTTTGGTGAGCAAGTCCCTCAAGGATTTTTAGAAACATTTCTAGAATCTTGGGCCAAAATTCCAAGCCTATATGTGTCTTTCTCCTTTTTTCTCACTGGGCGCCCTCTTTGGGCAGTTTTGAGCCTTTCTCAGTTTTCTTCTTTGTTGTTTGGCATTCTAGCTTTGGTGAAGAAGTCATGGCCCCTTGCCTAGGAGAGGCAGCTAGCACATGCTTTGGAGAATGCCCTTCATGATCCATGTTTGTATTTTCTTGCCCTCATCAACTATCACTGCTTTGATTTTCTTCATGGCGCTGCTCTTCATCACTATGTTCTTCTTCACCTTGCTGCCCTGCCTCATTGTGCTCCCTTTCAAAACACTGCCCTTTCTCTTTGTATGCCACTCAACAATAATTTTAATAACATGCACACAGTCATCAAAAGATACACATAGTCAAAGAGTCACTGTGTTAGTGTAAGGTCACATGGCACTAGGTGTTTCTGATGTGGGCACAAAAGACCTGTAGCATTTTAAACAACAAAAATCCTCTTAACCAAAACACTGCCCCTGTGTCCATTATTCTTCACACCCAATTTTGATAAAAACACCTTTGAATTGCAATGGCAGCTCCACTCATTAAAGTCGGTTTCATGGACAAAAAGGCAGCATTGATTTTGCTCTTCACCACATAGAGACCTTCGAAAATGACAAATCAATTTATGTATGATCCCTGTAGTGATAATAGGCTCATTGTTTCATTTTTCAAACCCTGTGTTTATGCTTTTAAACAGTGCCTCCACCTATTGCTTTGAGGGAATTTTATTGGTTTTTTAAGCATCAATGAGAACCTACCCTTTTACTATGTTTACTGTTGAGCAAATACAGCCACTGCAATTTCGAGTTCTAAACAAAAACACTTCTCTTTTAAAACACCTCAGAACTTGTGATTTCATATCATGAGTTTCATCTTTTCAACCTAACTTAGCAATCTTGAAAAAAGGCAACGAGGCACATAGAATACCTTGAAAAACGATGATGGTGCCTCTTGAGGAGTTTGATCTGCTTCAGGATTGATTGGGAGGCATTTTGACTGCTTAAACATGCGCGTCACGTTTTATAGGAAAGGTGTCGCGCCAAAGGAGAGGTGTCGGGTCATTTTCGGGCTGACCTAACCAGAGGCTACAGGCGCACCGCGCCACAGTTATGGGCCTTTGTATTTTCGCCTCTAAACGTGCCGCGCGCTTTTCCAGGCGCGCCGCGTAGGCCTAAAGCCTCCAAAACTCTGCTAATTTTCTTAAAAACCTCTTCTTTGGTCGAGTGAACAGAAAAAGGGAGTTTTCTTATGCTTTGAAAAACAAGATAGGTAAGGGAAAACGGTCTCTAAACCTTTTGAAAATGAACAAGTGGATGCCTCCTTGTGATCACCTTGTGAGGGTTTGTTTTGTAAATCCACTTTGGAAAGAAGGTGTTGTTTGTGGAATAAAAGGAGTCCAACCTTATCATTCATGTTTTTTCACCATACAACAAACTCAAACTCAACCAGGTCTTTCCGAAAAACTGGGGTTGAGGCCTAGTTGTATTCAGCTGGGCTTTATCACCATCTGTTCATCACGAAGGAACTTCTTTTTAAACTTCTCTCTTTACTCAAAATGCAGCAGTAAGGTACCTTTGACCCTTTTTTATCAAGAAAATGTTTTCATTGTTTTGAACATGTTTTATGACTTTGAAAAACATACCATAATCTTTCTGACACTTTTTATGACCCTGTATACCTATTTTCAATGCCCTTTTCTGAAGAAGAAAATTAACTGCCACTTCAATATCCCTTTTATACCTCTGGTCTTTATATGGCATACTTGTTGTCACCCTTGATTATTTGAAAGAGGTTTTTATACTAAAAGGAAAAGAAGCATCTTTGAATATCATCATCACCTACTTGTCTTTGTCATTTGAAAAGAGGACATCTGTAGAGGATATTTTGTGTTGCATGGGGTTTTATTTGACATTTTGAAGGAGGTCAATTCTCCCTCTTGCAACCTAAACTGACATTTTTGCTCCAAATGCTTTGGAGGAAATGATGCCCTGTTGTGAAGCTGATTTGGCTGGTAGGTGATGATTTAACCTCTCTCATGACTGTGAGTGCACAAATTCAGTTGCATTTACTCTGGCTTTAACCATCTCTGTTCACTTAAAGGGAAATTCTCTAAAACCTCTGCTTTTACTCAGAGTGCAGCAGTTATTTAACAGTCTTTCTTCAATGATGTTGAACCAACTAGTTTCACATTGTAGCTCAAATAATAATGAAATTCATGCAAACAAATCTTTAAAGCCTGCTGATTTACCTCTGTTTTTAATCATCATTTTTGTGCAGAAGCTTTTAGTTGTTGTCTCAATGTAACCAAAACTTGTCTTACAGTTAGTGCAGTTCTTAGAATCAAACTTTGTCCATTGGCCCTCTGCTTATAGATGAAGGAGGCGTTTTCAGTCATGTCATATCATCAGCCCTTTGACAGTGCTATTTTTCCTTTTACTGTCCTTTCAGGCTTTGAATGTGGTCACAAGAGCTTGATGAAAAACTTTTTGTTCTGTGGCTGCATCCCAGGCTCAAGATCACATTGAGAAGCAACTGTCTTTTCATGTGGAGCCAAATATTGTCTTCTGGGATGCTGGTATGCCTCTGTCTTTGAAAAATCCATCAAAACACTATAAAAACACCTAACATCAGCTTGACTTATGGTCTATGTATTGCTGAGACTTAAGGGTGTATAAGTGGCACGACCTAGGGTTGTAACCAACTTATCAGCAGAATAGGAAGGTATGTTATGACTGGTCTATAGCAGATGGAGGTTTTTTGTCTCTTGAATAGTTTTCCAAGGGAGAAATTCCTTAAAGCGCCACTTCCTAACTTAGGGGAGACTTTGGACAGATGTGGATTGTTTATTTAGAGTTGATGGGCAGACTAGTATGGCTGAGGCTAGGTAGGATTTATTAATGGGGTTTCATCTCGTCATGGGCGAACTGAAAAGGTAAGAAGGCAAAAAAATTTTATGGGGGTTTACTAGATGACAAATTGACATATGGAGATCAGCTTCTAGAAAACTCAGCTAGGAATTTAGTCATCAACAACAGGTGAAAAACACTGATGACTAACAC
>JAXQQM020066499.1:0-67177 GCA_034641835.2 Pinus albicaulis | reverse complement strand
ATGGAATAGCAAAGCAAATAAAGGATTGAACAACAATTCTGAAATAGAACAGCAAGTCTAAAATGGAACAGCAATTGAATAACTAAGTCCCGCAGGTTGTAACCAAACTTAATCTATTAACTCAAATGCATTCTTTGCAATCAAATAACATTCTTTCACTCTAAAAGCAATTCACACAAATCACACTAATGGAACAGCAATAACTATTAATGAATTATGGAACAGTACTGATAAATCAGAAACGCGCACAACACGAACGTTTAGTATAACAGCTCTGTAACAAAACAGTAAGAACATGCAATTAACTCTTGAAAGGATTAATAACTTGATGCGGAGTCAACACACGATTCTATCTGTAAAAAACCTCAATGATTCAATCTTTAACAAAGCATGTAATATGAACTTATAAAGCATATCAAATTACCAAATAACAATGATAAACAAACCACACAAAAGTCAAGTCGTAATGGTACAGAAGCAAGTGTCCTTCGGGGCCGGGCCCTTAGCCTCCAAGGATACACCGCTTTAAGTTAATCCAGACGCAGAGATGAAATAATCACCAAGCTTTTATTAATGCATCGGTCAAAAATACATTGAACCAGTTCTCAACGAGACTCAATAATCAAAGTTGATGTTTTACAGAAAATTACATAAAAGCGTATCCTATCTATCAAGCTAACAGTGTTGTCCCTTTATATAAAGGTGATGGCGGAGATGTCCAAGTAACATGATAAATAAAGCAGCGATCCCTCAGGATCGAAGATCCTGAGGGATTCGCCAAACTGTTAATTCTTCATCCTTTCCTTTCTTTGGCGCCGAGCTGGTGTCTTCTCCTTCTTTTCCGAGCCGATTTGCTGTAATCTATTTAGCCTTGTTTGCATTCGGTTCTCGTTCAGAGGGACAGCAGTTATCTCGACTTTGTCCTTTCCTTTGGAACGGAAATTCCTCGTTTTCTCCTTTTCCTGTACAGAAAATAACCATTATCAGTGGCTAAGTCTTGCATATCAATTCTCACATGTTTTGTTATGGTTCCTTATTACTTTCCAAATTCATGATACAAAAAGGTTCACAAATTCTATTAAAAAGCCACTGAAATAGTCATCAAAAGCATACCCATAGAGTACTTTTCCTTATTTATACACAAAGGGTGGTTCAACACTCCTTAAGAGTAGGAATGGTGGAAGAAGTCTTATCATCTCAATAGGAAGATATAAGCCCTTTGCTCTTATTGCTAAATAATAATCAAAGAGGGTTAAAGGGATCAGCATGATAAAGATAACCAATCAGGGCAAAATTAGTAAAACAATGACAACAAAAGATAAGAAATAAGTATGTCCTTCCTTTTGTCCTCTTACTAATGCAGAGCCTTATAAATATAGCGATTTATGATTTGCGGATTTCGGTATGTTGTGATTTTATATTCATTGCACAAGTACATAGCTGTATCTTAAAGACTTGAAAGAATACGGGCAAGAAGCATCCTCAATTTAGATCAGCAAGCTGTTTCACAAAGAGAGCAAAAGTATGCTAGTGGTGTTCCTTTGGAAAAAGAAACAACGACGGATGATAGAAAAAGGAACAACAAAAATGCAAATGCCGTTCCTTTGAAAAAGGAACAACAAAAATAAAAATACTATAAAAACACTCAAAATGCCGTTCCTTTGAAAAAGGAACAACAGCAACAAAAGAACGCTGTTTCTTTGAAAAAAAAGGAACAATGGTAACCAAAAATGCTGTTCCTTTGGAAAAGGAACAGCAAAAGACGTAAAAATGCCGTTCCTTTGGAAAAGGAACAGCAGAGATCCAGAATGCTGTTCCTTTAGAAAAGGAACAGCAAAACAAGCAAAGCCGACAGCATAAAAAACACGCAAATGCCATTTTTTAGAACGGCAAAAATCGAAAATTTGAGAAAGAAAAGGAACAGCAAAAAATGACAAGAAAACATTTAATTCAAACATATGTACAAGAACGACTCAAAGACAAGAACTTATGTACAAATTGTAAAAAGAAATGAATTCCTTAATGAATTACAGGTGAGGAAGATTTCTCTTCCTCTCCTAAAATCTCCATATCAGTGTCTCGGCGTAGCTGCTGGCAGAAGGATTCCCGAGTGAGTGGTTTGCGATAGAGACGAACTCAGTGGCCATTTACTTTGAATGCATATCCAGAACCGTCAATGGTAATTAGAGTAAGGGTTCCGTTGTCATGCACCTTCTGGATTTCGTATGGTCCCAACCATCGAGTCTGAAGCTTTCCAGGGAAGTCCTGAAACCGAGAGTCGTATAACGGAGCCCAGTCTCCCTCGTGGAAGACTTTGTTCTTGATGAGCGCATCATGCCATTTAGCTCGCTGCTGTTGAATCAATGCTATATTTTGTAGTGCAGAGAGCCTAATTTCGTCTAATTCATTGATCTGCTGTAGTCGATTGATTTGTGCCTCGCTTAGATCTAGGCCAACTTCCTGTGCTGTCCGTAATGTTTGGATTTCGAATTCTATGGGAAAAATGGGTTGTTTTCCAAACACTAATTGATAAGGTGAGTAAGCGGTGGTGCTCCTCCATGTGGTTCTATAGGCCCAGAGTGCTTCAGGTAGTCGGGTAGCCCAATCACGCCTATGTGACGCAATGGTTTTCGTTAGGATTGATTTTATTATCTTATTGCTACTTTCTACCTGCCCATTCGCCTGTGGGTGATATGGAGTAGTGATCTTATGCTGGACGTGATAATTGTTGAGTGTTGCAGCTAATTTATGCCCAACAAATTGTGGTCCTCCATCTGTAATTATTTCCCTAGGAAGGCCATGACGAACAAATAGATGGAACAGGAACTGTATGACAGAGTCCTCTGTGGCTCTTGGCAATGCTTCTGCCTCAACCCATTTGGTGACATATTCTGTTGCCACCAAGATATATGTTTTCTGATTTGATGAGGGGTTGATGGGTCCAACGAAATCAAGAGCCCATCGCTCGAATGGTTCAATGACTAACTGTGGTTTCAGAGGCATCTCATCAGCTTGACCAGGTCGTCCTGCTCGCTGGCAGTTGTCACAGGCTTGGACAAATTTCTTTGCATCTTTGAAAATCGTAGGCCAGTAATATCCTGTCTGCAATACTTTATGTCCAGTTCTACGCTCAGCGAAGTGTCCACCACACGGTCCATCGTGACGGGCTTTTAGGATGTCAAAGATTTCATCTTCTCGAACACATCGCTTGATATGCATGTCTGCCCCTGTGTGAAACAAATAGCCCCCAATCCACGAGAATCGAGCACTCTTATGAACAATCTGCTTGCGCTCATTAGGGGTTAAGTGTTTTGGTAGTTTACCTACTGCGAGGTAATTGGCAACATCAGCATACCAGGGTGTTTGAACGGCAACAGCAAACAGGTGCTCATCCGGAAATTGATCTTCAACTGCTGCTGCATCGATTGGTTTTGGTATTCTCGAAAGAAAATCGGCTACAGGGTTTTCTTTGCCAGGCCGATCCTTGATTGTGATATCGAATTCCTGCAATAAAATCAACCATCTAGTTACTCTGGCATTTGTGACAGGCTTATTTGCTAAATATTTTATGGCAGAATGGTCTGTATACAAGATAACAGGATAGCCTGTAATATAATGTCTAAACTTATTGACAGCATGTATTACAGCTAGGAATTTTTTTTCAGTAACAGTGTAATTTAATTCAGCAGGGGATAAATTTTTGTTGATGTAATAGATAGCATATGGTTTTGTATCCTCTTCCTGCCCAAGGACTGCGCCAATGGTTGTATCTGAGGCATCAGATGATATCTGGAATGGTAGGTCCCAGTTTGGTCCTCGAAGGATTGGGGCTGTGGATACGAGCTTCTTTAAATCCTCGAAAGCACGGTCACATTTTTCTGTCCAAAGAAAATCAACGTTACCAGTTAGTGCATATAAAGGAGCAGCAATGTGCGAATAATGTTCTATAAATCGTCTATAATAACCGGAAAATCCAAGAAAGCTGCGTACCTCTGTTTGAGTAGTAGGAGTGGGAATAAGCAAAAGTATTTGGATTTTGGCCGGGTCTACCTGAATGCCGGCTGCTGAAACATAGTGTCCTAGGATAAGTCCTTCAATCATCATCAAAAAACATTTTTCGTGGCTTAAGCAAAGCCTGGTAACAATGCAGCGTTGTAGGACTTTTTCTAGGGTGTCTAGAGCTGGATCAAAATCATCTCCATATGGTGTAAATTCATCCATGTAAACTTCAAGTCCATCATTTATTAAATCTACAAAAATGCTAAGGATAGCCCTTTGAAATGTGGCGGGAGCATTACATAGGCCAAAAGGTAGAACTCGATAGGCAAATGTTCCCCAGGGACAAGTAAAAGTAGTTTTATCCTGGTCTTCAGGGGCAATCTGAATCTTATTGTATCCACTGAAGCCATCCAGGAAAGAAAAGAATTTCTTCCCTGCTAAAGTATCTAATACTTGATCTATGAATGGGAGAGGAAAATGATCTTTCTGTGTTGCCTTGTTTAGTTCCCTATAATCCACACAGATTCTCCATTTTCCATTCTTTTTTGGTACCACCACAAGCGGAGAGACCCATTTACTATCAGAAATAGGATAGATAAAATTGACATCTAAAAGTTTCTGAAGTTCAGCTTTTACCACATCCTTTAGATGAGGATTAAGTCTCCTTTGCGGCTGACGAACAGGTCTGGCATCTTTTTCTATATAAATGTGGTGTGTACATAACTGGGGGTCGATTCCTTTCATATCAGGGTAATCCCATGCAAATGCTTCTTGATATTTTGTTAACAGATGGATGAGCTTAGTTTCTTGTTCAGGTGTGAGATTAGCATTGATGTTTAAAGTTTTTCCTGGTCCAATTTCCACAGTTTTACTATTTTCAACAGAAGTAACAGGTATCGTTTGGTCATGCGTATCTTTCAGAGGATCTCCCTCTAATTCATTATCAAATGCTGCTTCTATCATGTGACACTATGTGTGAGATTCAGTTTGACTAATGAAATTATTAATGGAATCATCTTCTGTTTGATCTTTAAAATCAAGTGCCTCTTGTATAGTTAATGGAGATCTGATGTTATCAGTAAGGTATGATACATGGTGCTTATTAGTTTTGATTATTGTGACACTTGGCTGCGCTGGAGGATATAGAACTAAATTTTTGCTATTCGGTCCTCTGGTTATGGTCATATTTCCCTGCCGACAGCCAATGTAGGCATCGGCAGTGGCAAGCCAAGGCCTACCTAAAATTAGCGGATGTCCATCAAGTCGGGTTTTGGATTAATTATCAGGAAATCGGTTGGATACTCCCAGGATTCTACAGAGACCATGACATCATGTAGAGTACCCTCTGGTCTAACCACAGATCGATCAGCCAATTCCAACAGAGTGGAGGTGGGTTCTCGATTTTATGACTTTGGCAATCAGTGTGGTTATTGCATATTAATTGAAACTCCTAGATAACTAAAGCATTAGTGGGAATTGACCATAAGTTAAAACAGTTATAATTGGATTCCACAATTGTTTAAGAGATGAACCTGAAGGTTGGTTGGGATACAACCTCACAGAGCAGGCGTACTATTATGACTCACACAATCATGTGTTCGGACAAACCTAAATGAGCAGAGGTCTGGTCACCATGATTCTGGCAAATTTAAATGAACATTTAGAGTCCAAACTGACAACCCTTCTTCATACCAACCGGGAAGCCATGGGAAACCGGCTGAATGGTTATGGTTTGTCTCACTGAAAATATCGGTGATTCCTATAACACATTAAATAAATCATAATGAATGCATGTATAACAAATATTCTTCATACATTAAAGCATACACTAACACGTTTATTTCGGGAACAGCATGATACTTCTGTATTATAAATAGTACGTACAAAAGCAATCAAGAGGAGAGATCACCTGATCCCCTTCAAGACATCATGGGATAAAATGATAAAATCAGATAGTCAGAAGCATACTCACTAGACTCATGAAAGCACAGTTTTCTGAAGAATATGCAAAGGATGTGTATCTAAGAACAGAGTTTCTAATGAAGCCTGGAGAAAGTCTGAGCTTGTGGAGAAATCAGACTGGATAAGAGAATATAAAGTCAATATGTTCTCTCATAAGTATACATGAGGATTTTCTGAAATCCCTCCAAGTAGTTTCAGCAGTTGGAAACAGTTGGCCACGGGCTGGGGTGGTTGAACTACCTGAGTAACCATCAACCCAGCGCGAAATTAGGGATTTTTTATATATTTTTTAATCATTTTAATGGCATACGCGGAAAATTCTAGCTGAACTCGCGTATACACATGGAAAAACATGGGCATAGTCGCGTATGAGGGATTTTACACTGTTTTTAAGTGAATTTGTCCAAGTCTGTAGGAATGGGTGCCCATAAAGCCATAAAGCAATCATGAATCATGTCAAAGTGAGAAATGATGCTATAACACCTGGGTCTTCATATTTAATGGGTGTTTCTCTCCCGGATAATAGGTCAGATAAAGTACCGACTACTTGGACTCTTGGATTATTTGTTATATTCCTCCTTGGTTTCTTTATGCACAACTCTTTGATAGTTTTTGCGTATATAGGAATGTCTTGAATGGCTTGGAGGAATGGAATTTTTATGTACAGATTTTGTAATTCTCCCAGAATGTCAAAGTCAGGATATTGTATGGGTCGAGGTATGACTAATCGTTCTGGGAACGGAGGAGATGATGTGGTTGCTTGATTATGAGTCTGCTGCTTATTTACATCCTCTTGTTGCAACTGATGTTCTCTTGGTAACTGATCTTCAATATGAACTATTTTATCTCCCTCAGTTTCAATTATGCGTCCAGATCTTAACTGAAGATCATTGCACTCCCTCAGGTTGGGTCCTATTTCTGGTGATTCTATGATTTGGATAGATTGGACCTGTCTGTTATTTGGATTGGGATCGGGTTGGGCTGGGAGTTGCGGTCTCAGGTTAGACTGGGGATTTTGTTGTAAGGCTGGCAGAGTAGGTTGAGGGAGCAGAATAGTTCCAGCTGGCTGGTGCATCGGTCTTTGCCAGCTTGTCTGCCAGGGTGAACTTTGTGAAGTAAGGGGAGTCCATTGTGAAGGATATGGGCCATTTTGCCAATATGGTGGAGTGTAAGGGAAATTCGGCCAACCAGATTGGCTTGTTTGATTCAGCCATGGATTTGAAGAAGGAAACGATTGTGGTGACCAATTTGAAAATGGGGGTTGAGATTGATTTTGCCACATACCATATTGTTGAGCATTATACTGTGGGGGTTGAAAAAAAGAGGTTGAGTCCGGAAACATACCAGGTTGTCTCGGCTGCCACTGGCGACGCTGGTTGATCGAGTTCACCGATTCTGGTTCTTCTTCTGCTTCCTTATATACCGCTTTCAATCCAGGAAGTGAGGGGCAGCTCTCCGTAAGGTGATCTTTTGTACAGATGGTGCATGTTTGGACTGTATCCAGTGGACATTCCTTGTGGCTATGTTTTTTTCTGCATCGGGGGCAGAAGATCGCCAAATTCTGTTCTGCCTCCATCTGCTTCTGTTTAGCTTGCACAATATCAAGTTGTGTAGTTAGTGTCCCCAGAATATCAGTTTTGAAATTTTCTAATAAATTTCCAATTTCTGCACGTGTTACTCCTTCTGTTGATACTTTGTTATCTCTTGCAAACCGATCATATTCTGTCGGTTTTATTCTTGTGCTGCCTCTCGAACTCCTGATACATAAATCAATGATGTCAGCAAAATTCTCATGATAAATATCCCCTTTTCCCATGATGTTTAATGTTTCAATCCATTGTTCCTTCATGCCCCTTATTAATGCAGTTTTTAACACATTATCAGGTAAAGGTAGCGATGCATAAGGAGATCTTTGTAGATTGTACTGAAAACGTTCCACATACTCCTCCAATGTTTCATTCGGTCTGGCTGTCATTTGGAATATTTAGTCTTTTAATTCTCTAGACCTACAATAATCCTGATATTTTTTTAAGAAGGATTCTTTCATTTGATCCCAATTGTTGATAACCCCGCCACCTAGTCCCATAAACCATCTTAAAGCAGCCCCTTTTAATGTAGAGGGGAATAATTTCAATTTTTGGGGATCGGTGGTGTAATCATACCCCCTGCATAACACATCGAATTTGAATAAAAATGCATCCAGATCTTCTGATGTGAGACCGTGAAATGTAGGGATATGCTGAAGAGGGATAGCTTTCATGGGTGCATTTGCTGCAGAATCCACTATAGGATATTTTAATGTAGAGGTTTGAGCATTTGGCTGGTTCTGAGCCATGGGATCGAATATATGCCAATAACCTTCTGGGATATCTAGGAGAGTATTCCTAGGTTGAGAGGGAATGGTTTTGACAAGGATAGTTTTAATAGCACTTCCCTTATCTGGAATAATGAGAATACCAGATGTCTGAGGAGATTGGATTCCTTCAACAATGATTTTCGCAGCACTCCCCTTATCTGGGCTATCTAATGGCTGATTTGTTTCAGTAGGAGATTTTGGTTCCTTGGTTTCCCCTATTTCTCCTTCTCCTTCACAAAAGTTGCTGGAGTTCCCTTCCTGCAATAGTTCTGGAGTAGAATTTTCAATTTCTTGAAAGTATTGCTCTTCAGTTTGACTATGCACCTCAGCACAGGCTACAGATGGTGATCCTGTGGCCTGAAGGGAACTAGTAGGCTATTTAGAAATGTTTTTCCTGGGGCCTACTGATGGCTGAGATTCTGTTTTCTTATAGATTTCATCTATGAAGGTCGTTCGGCCAAGGGTCACCGGCCCCTTAGCTTTTTCAGGCTTGGATGGGTGTTTGATATTCTTTTCTGGTCTTTTCTGCTTAGTCATGCACTCAAATGAACTACCAACTTCTATTCAAACAAAGCAAAAACAAATCTGTTAGGAAAGAGGACAATGGAGCAGGGATTTTACATGCTCTGCACGTAGGTTCTCACCTTCCGTTTTTAAGATCCAACTCCTCCCTAGCAGGTTCGTACACTACTCTGAAAAAGACAAATGGCTACACTCTTTCCTCGGCAACGGCGCCAAAATGTAGAGCTATAAAAAGGGTCTCTTTCACCTCTAATTACCTCACATTAATATGTCAATCTGGGAGCGTTTTGTTATTCCAAAGAGTGTCTCAGTCTGACGCTATCACTTGTCAGAGTAATGCTAGTAGTACAGTGTTTAAGAAATACAAGAGTAAACAGATGCTTGTTTGTAACTAAATTACTTCAAAAGAATAAATCACACATTCAGAAAACTAGGCAGCTTATCAGTCAAGGGTTCGGCAGCGATAACCCATCCCTTGGGAAACTGATGGAAAGGAAACTAGAGCATAGACCACGGGTCTGGGAGCTAGACAGTGAATGCCAGAGCTCACTACAGCCTTAGATCGTCTCTCACACCAAAACAACAAATGCGAGTAAATGGAACAACAAATAAAGAATTGAACAACAAATCTGGAATGGAACAGTAATTCTAAAATGGAACATAAATCGAACAACTAAGTCTCGCAAGTCGTAACCAAACTTAATCTATTAACCCAAATGCACTCTTCGCAATCAAATAACAATCTTTCACTCTTAAGGCAAATCACGCAAAACACACTAATGGAACAGCATTAACTATTGACAAGTTATGGAACAGCTCTAGTAAATCATATGCGCACACAACACGCTGAAATAGTAATCTTAATTAACAGGGATACGACTGTGCTCCCAAATAGAACAGCATTATCTCTATATCCAATAATCATGAAGAACACTACTTCAAACGAATCTGTGACATGAATGTTCAATATAAAAGCTCTGTAACAGAACAATAAGAATATCCGGTTAAGACTAATAACATGCAATTAACTCTTAAAGGATCAATAACATAATGCAGAGTCAATACACGATTCTATCTGTAAAAACCTCAATGATTTAATCTTAACAGAGCATGTAATATCAACTTATAAAGCATATCAGATTACCAAATAACAATCGATAAACAAACCACGCAAAAACCAAATCGTAGTGATACAGAAGCAAGTGTCCTCCGGGGCCGGGCCCTTAGCCTCCAAGGGTACACTGCCTTAAGTTAATCCAGACGCAGAAATGAGAGAATCACCAAGCTTATATTAATGCATCGGACAAAAGTACAATGAACCAGTTCTCAACGAGACTTAATAATCAGAGCTGATGTTTAACAGAAAATTACATAAAAACGTATATCTCCTTAAGCTAACAGTGCTGTCCCTTTATATAAAGGTGACGGCGGAGATGTCCAAGTAATAAGATAAATAAAGCAGTGATCCCTCAGGATCAAAGATCCTGAGGGATTCACCAATCTGTTAATCCTTCGTCTTTTCTTTTCTTTTGCGCCGAGCTGGTGTCTTCTCCTCTTTTTCTGGGCCGATTTGCTTTGATCTGTTTAGCCTTGTTTGCATTCGGTTATCCTTCAGAGGGACAACAGTTATCTCGACTTTGTCCTTTCCTTTGGAACGGAAAATCCTCGTTTTCTCCTTTTCCTGCACAGAAAATAACCATTATCAGCGGTTAAGGCATATCAATTCTCACATGTTTTGTTATAATTCTTTATTATTTTCCAAATTCATGATGCAAAAAGGTTTACAAATTCTACTAAAAAGCCACTGAAATAATCATCAAAAGCATACCTTTTTAGTACTCCACATCAATTAGCCCCTCTGATGTGGCATTCGAGGTTCTTCTGGATCTATCTTCATTTGTGGATTAGGCCTTTGATATTTAATTTGTGCCTTGATCCCTTTAAACTCTATCTAGAACCCTTAATCCTTCAATTATCCTTTGATATTCATCTTTGACACTGATACTCTTTCATTAATTGATGCTGACTGTGTTTTCTGTTTGCAGGTGCGCAGAGGGTTTGTTGGAGTTTTTCCCTAAAAACATGTAATTAGAACTCACAAACCCTTTGAAATTGTATCAAGGGCCATGAGGATCGTCATCCTCGACCCATAACACTGTAATCATATGTGGGAGGGTTTTAACCTTAATCTTCATTAAACCTGCATAAAAACACACAACGCTATTTAAATCCTGCAATTTATTGGTTTAAACTGCTTTGGAAGGTTCGTGGAAGTGTTTCACAGCAGTGACGATGGAGGGATTTGCAGCGGAGAATGGGTTTTTATGGTAAAACACAGAAATAGGGTTTAATTTGAAAATATGGCGCGAATTGAGGAATGGTGGTTTTGGGAAAACCGGCAGTGGTTTTCGCGCGGGCTCTGGGTGGTAAGCAATATTAACTGAATGGAATGCGATATGTGTTAGCATTCGACACGTGGATTTCTAAAACCACGTTTATCGTGCAGAAGTAGCGCACTGTGGGGAGAGGCCAAAGTTGTGCGATATTGAGCATCGACCGTTGGATCAGAAGCTCCAGATCCAACTGTAAGGGTTGAGTGCGATAGGTGAAGAGTTGTGCAGGGTATGGATGGTGGGGTCTACGGTGACGTCAATTGTTTTGTCGTGTAGTGGATGGTTTAAATGGGTTATCGGGTGAGGTCTCGATCATCGGATCACCTGAATGGATGGTTGAGATTCAAAGATGGGGCGGGTTATTTGAAAGGAGGAAAGCGTGGTAAGTGAATGGGCGGAGGGAAGGATGGCTTGATGGCCATTGATCTGTGTAGATCAACAGTCCATATTTAGTCGAAACCATGCTGTCGGGAAATGGAAAAATAAACAAAGGGTAAGGTTTTAACACAGGAGTTTATGTTTTTAAGCGCCTGGTTGCGAGGCTTTAGGACATATGAGGTGGAGGGCTGAAAAATATAAGCCCTTGGGGGCTTAAAAACCTTCATATTTCGGAAGGCTGCTTTAGGCCCAAAAATAGTGATTTTTAAGGCCAAATGAGGTTTCGGTAGGTTAAAATGGATGGATTTAAACCAAATAAACGGGAGATATAAGGTTTAGAGGAGGGTTAAGGTGATTTAGAGGTTAAATGAAGGTGTTTTTGAGGGATTTTGTGAGGGAATAAAGGATGAAAATGGAGAGTTTGTGGGGTTGAAATGGAGAGGTGAATGGTGAGAAATGGAGTTTTATAAGTAGTTTTCTCTTGGTGAATAGCAGGTCTTTGAGGGCTTATAGTGAAACAGCAGTGAATATTAATTCAAAGGATAAATAACATCATAAGACTTCAAAAGATGATAGGTTTCCAAAGGAAACTATCTCTTGAAGGGTTGAGGACATAATCTAGCCATCTTTTGCTTTGACAAACTATTATTGATGCCTAACAGATTGAACATCAGGATGTCCTTTTTGAACAAAAGCTTGACCTTGTTGCACATAGGGTCATTTTTGAACTAAAGTAGGCCCCTACTGATATGCACAAGTCCCTGATTGACCGTGAAACCCTTGCGGATTTAGGAGTGGAGTCTACAATTGTTGAGAACCATAAGGTAAATAGGGTTGTTGGTTAAGTATTTGGTTTTTCAAAGCTTACTGATATTGGTCGTAGCTTAACCCTGACGGAGTAGATGATCCAGAAGGCATAGGGATAGTACCAAAATTTTGACTAGATCCCAGAATGTGAGTTTGTGATCCACTAACAGATGGTCCAGTTGAAGCTTGAGAGACATTTGACAGGGATGGATGCCCTCCAACAGCTGGGATCGATAGAATCGACATTGGTATACTGACGAGAGTTGCCGAAGCACTAATGTAGATAGTTGAATGTGTTGGAACAAAGTAACTGCAGTTTGAGCAGGGATGGAAGAAGATGTGTTAGATAAAAACAGACCACATGTAGGTACTGTAGTATTTTCCAAAATGGTGTTGTGGTACAAGGACATGGCACTTGAAACAAAAGAAACTAAATGTCCCAAGGACATGTAACCAGCTGGAATTGATGTCTAGGTAGAGGGTTGAGAGGTCTTCCCCCCATAAGGAAAGTGTTTAGGAGGGAACTGATGCTTTTCATACAAAGACTCGTCCATACCACTAAGAAAGCTTGAAACTTCAAGGGGAGATGAGAGCTCACCTTCAAAAGCCATAGGTGGAAATAAATAACGAGCGATAGTATGATGTGTACGTGGTGAAGGCACCAAAGGTACGTCTGGTGTATCAAACGAGCTATACAACCATTGAGGAGAGAATTCTACAGAATTAAACAACGGATTCTGAGGAAACAAGATGTAGCTTATAGGCTCTTGAGGAGGAGATGGGGTAGTAAGGGTTTGAACACTTGGAAGAATCGCAAGATCAACACTTTGGGCTCCAACCGATGGTGAAGTCTCAGAAGAGACTTGTGGTGATGTCACTTTGGTAGTGGATGATGAAGGGGAAGCCAAACTTGATGGTTTAGCCACAATGACTTTATCTTAGTAGCAAAAGAGGAAAAGAGGTGATTTATTCAAGGCTCTTAAACATGTATTTATAAGGAGTTACTCAATATGTGGCCAAGAAATAAGTTTACGGTGCACCATGTTATTGTGGGTAATTGATTTTAGAACTTAAAAACAAAAATAAAACAAAAAAGGATCGTTCTAGGCAAGAAGGTTTACCAAGTATCTGTGAACTGCAGAATACCTCCTGGTAATCCAAGAACTACAGTAGGCAATATCCCCGAATATTGTGTTCGGTGTATCACATTTACAAGGCGACAGACTCAGTTACCTATGGCTAAAGGATAGAAACCTAGTGGTGTCTCCCATTATATACTCGAGGGTATGGGGAGAACAAGTATATGTTGGCATTGTCTAATGTGTAAACATTCAATGAGAGTGTCCCCATAAAATTATCATACGTGCTGCAAGTGCTATATACTTTCATACGTGGGACGAGGTTTCACTCTCGGAATGCAACACAGGTTTTTAGCGACAACTGCCAGGTTTATAGACCCTAGAACATGCCTCTAGCCTAGACCTCTAAATGTTTTGCGTTAATTTCCAAATGATCCTTAGATTCATTGAATAAATTTTAAAGCTTATCTTGAATTAAGTCTCGATTTTAAGGCCTTACCGATGTCACCTTAATCCCTAAAACGTAACTATATGAGAAAAAGAAAATTGTTCATTTCCATGAAAAACTACACTAATTGAGAGGAAGAGGTTCACACAATCAATTCAACAATCAAGTAAATGTACTAGATAGCAATTTTCACTACTTATTTAAGTGCATAATCCAAAGCAAAATCAAAATCTCTTTCACTTTCTTAGTTTTCAGTAAATGCACTAGAAGCAATCGAAATGAAGTTTTGCATTTTAGATGCAAAATGAATACAAAATATTTTTTTGTTTTTTATATAAACACAATGCAAAAAGGTGCAGAACACACTTCAAATTTAATCACTTTCTTTGAGTACTTATCTAATGAAATTCCTTAAAATGCTACAAGATGCAATAATTAAAATTCCAAAGAGAAATCCCAAATAATTTCCTCAAAACAAAACATTATTCACTTTTCACACTAATTGACACACAAATAAAGATGTTTCAGTTGAAAACAAGCAATGTAATCTATGCTTGTCGATGGAAGAGAGAACCAAATGCACACGGAATGCACACTTGACAACTCTAATCACATAAATCAATCGAAGAAAAAACAAAAAAGAACTAAACCAAAAGGTTCAAAATAGACAAAAAAACTGACTCAAAAGTGGGTTTGGAATTCAACGAAGCATGCAACCATTCAAATGACACAAAGCACCTAGAAACCCTAGGATGATGAGGATGCACAATTTTGAAATAAAAGAGACCAAAGATTAACTAATTGAGACAATCAAGTCACTGAAAAAAAGAGAACAAGAGCAATCCGAATAGAGAAGGAAGCCTAGAAGGGTAAGACACACTGGTAATCAATGAAATGAAACCCTAAAAAAAATTACACATAAATCGATGTGCCTGTGAGCCTGCACTTCACGTTGGAAGGGGTTAAGCACCTCTATTTTAAAACATCTAGCATCGATCAACGCTCAGTGTCAGGGAATTAGCAGCGTTGATCAAGGAAAATGAATAAAAACAAAGGCTTTGATAAAAGAAATCCAGGCTTATTGTTGGTGTCCAAGTGTGAACGGATATTCAAACCCTTTTTCCACATTAATTATCAATTCGGGTGCGTTGTTTATTGCAAGACTAACATGCACAGTATATGTAAGAGCAATAACATAATTCACTATTGAACACAGTTTTAATAATTAAAACAAGAAAACTATTGTAGCAACAATTAAAGATAAATCGTGGAATTATAAAAACATTCACATAAATTACAAAATGTAATGTTCCCAAAATGGATTGCTCAGCAAGACATGCCTAAAAAATGAATTTTTCAGGGATGTGTGCTTCATATATCATAAAATGTTTTAAAAAACACTCAGAAACCAATTCCAAGTAATGCCGCAACCTTTACTCAGCTTTTATTCTCAAAAAGGTGAGGAAAATCAACTTTTCATGCCCTAAAATGACTGTATTCATAAATATGCGCAATAATAAGGGCCATGGCTGTGGAATATGTTAGATTAGGTCAAGAGGGATTCACATGCCGAATTTAAGTAAAAAAAAATGCGTTTTGATATGTTAAACAGATCCTCCATTCCCGACTAGGCTTAAAATTGCTGATTTCCCATGACTTGGAGTATGCAGAAATTTGTTGAAGCTTAGAGAGCGTATTTTCTGAATGGTTTGGTGATTTTATGCAGGGATAACAGTATGAAAATCTGATAATATGATTCAAATATCTTACATTAGAAAATACATATCTACAGTTGAAGAAAAGGCCTAAAACCCAAGCTTTATGACACAAGAAGTAGATGATGAACCAGACAACGTTATTTTCAGAAATATGAAGCAGTGTTTTATTAAGTTTCAGATATATAACAGATCAAAGGAAAAAATGATATATCTAAATGGGATCTATATGAAAAAATGCCTTTTAAGTACATTCCCCTTGGGGATCTCCGCTGAAACTGAAAGACACTGAATAGATCTGAGATCTACACCATAGATCTGCAGTAAAATTTAGAAATTTCTGAAGAATACATCACAAAGTAGATCAGATTTTAAATATGACATGGATTGGTTGGCTAATCCACGGATCACCTCAGTGAAGGAAAGGAGCCCTTTCACGGGAGATCTCTCCTCCAAACTGCTAGCCAATGTCCACTACAACTCTAATTGCAAAATGATGCAATTTATGAAGCCAAATGTGCTGATGAAGTGATGCACACTTTGGCCTGATTCCAAGATAATAATCTGGAGCTCAAAACAGCTATTGCACTCCTGCCAATGGTTTAGGTGACTTCCCCACTGATAAGATGCAATAAAACTCTTCAGATCTGAATAGATCTGATTCCACTTGCTGCAGCTCACAAGACAGCTCAACCCTCAACATGAGAAGCGCTGTAATGTAAGGTGAAGCTTGGCCAAAATTCCAGATAGTGGATCAATGCAGCACAACCTCCTCCAAGAGACCCTCAAGGAAGAAGAGGAATTCCTAAACAGGAAATTCCTCTCTCTCTAGCTAAACAACCAAGAGAGTTTGAGTTGCTCAAGCAATCTCAAAATCGAAATATCATAAAAAACAAACTCTCCTTGAGTCTTTCCCTTCCTTATATAAGATTAGGATTTGCAAAACCCTAAACCACCTTCATCCATTTGTCCCTTTTCACATGGAGGACCTCCTCATAGGACTGCGCTAATCATCTAAGAGGTTCATTGCATCTGGACTGCTTTATGATTTGGTCCTGTTGACCTAGTCAAATAGCTTGAACCTGTTTCACATACAAGTGGATGTTATTGAGCAAGCCCTGATTTGACTTTGTTCACATTGGGCATTGATTTATTCTCATCTTTAGGAGTTTTTATTTTTTCTCCTTTACATTTTATTCATGAAACATAAAAATAAAATGACATTGAATATTCCTACTAGCTTGGGCTAGTTAGGAACATTACAGTCCCCCCCCTTCAAAATGTTTCTTGTCCTCAAGCAACTGCAGGGTAGAACCAAACTTCTCCTTCCCTCTTCTTGTGGCCTCATCAATGGACCCCACCATGGATGAAAATGATAGGCAATGAATCTACTCTCCAATGATTTCCACCAAGTGTAAGATATCAAGTGTACATTCATGAGAAAATGGAAGGTGCAAGTGGTGATCTCCTTGTTGCTCAATGGCCTCATTAAGGTAGGAGTGATGAAGAGCATGGGGAAAATTTCTCCCAATGAGTGTCTCCCACACCCATGCTATCATCCATAAGAATCTAGTTACCTCCAGATAAGGCAACTTCAAAAAATGTTCCTCCACCTTGAGCTCCCACAAAACAGGTGGGCTGAAAATCTGCATATGGTAGACAAGATAGCCTACCCCATGCTGTCCTCCTCTCCACTTAAGATAAGTGTAGAGTGCAAAATGATCTTGGGCTGCAAGGATATTGCCCTCAAGTGGCATCATGAAGAGTATATCTGTAAAGATCCTCCCTCCAACGCTGTAAAACCAGTTAGCCCAAAATGTATCATATGTGATGGATAGAAGAGTATCATCATAAGGTATCCCATCACACACATGGTTCACCTCCAAGAGAAACAAGTGTTGGTCATGGTGGCCAAAACTCTTCCCATGTTCCCATTAGAACATGTACTGCGGAAAATGTGGGAACCTACTTCCCAAAAGGACACATCCAACCCATGTGCCTCACTCAACATCATGTCTCCCATCAAGATAAAAGCAATATCAAAAATTGAGAACATGACTATCATCATCATGAAGGAAATACTGAAGGCTCTTTGTGAGGCAAGAGAGTACCAACAGTTTCCTAAGTCTTCACAGCGCAGTTTTACAAGCTGCTGCTTCAGAAGAATACATGGCAAATTGTTTCCTGTTACATGGTTAATCATATGAATCAAATGAACATACATGTAAGAAAAACATCTTTGCCCAAGGCCACATAAGAGATGGTTGTCTCCATCATATAATTTGGCCCAATGTAGATCATGGAGCTCAATGAATAACTTGCCCTCTTGTGGTAAAATGCACTGCCAAAAGATGGTAAGAGGATGCAAGAAAAATATCTCAACATATGTTGGAAGCAAGATGATACATGGACCCATGAATGAATCCTCAATAATAGTTTGGCACACTCCCATGAGGGGAAATGAACCAATTGCTGCATGAAAGTCCTTCTCCTCATGCTTGGAAACCCAAGTCAAGGAAAGCACACCACAGTAATAGATGTCTCCATCTACCACTTCATCTTCTTCACCTCCTTTTTGCTCACCAAGTGCATCGAATGAGAAGTGATCCTAGTAATACTCCATCAATAGATCCCAGCTCCACAGTGACAACGCTATTGGCCTATGCAAATAGGCTCCTATCAACACATAGCTCCAATATTTGACATGCAAAATGTCAAAGGTATCTCCCATAATGCTGCTACATATGAGAAGTCCTCCCCATGAAGAAATTCCTTCTTGAACATCTAAGGCCAAGGAGTAGCCCCTTTGCACTATGATAGTGCCTTCTTCTACTCCTGCAACATCATGAAAACTGTGAGAGCAAATATGCCCTTGCTCTCTCAAGAACATCCCAAGCAACAAAATCTTTTGCTGCCTCCTCATACTTCCATCATCCAAATCATGTAGTGACAACATGGTATTTGACATGCAGAATGTTATGCCAACACAATGTGCCCATACTCTTTGCTGCTCCATGATGCAAGTATTCTGCCACATACCCTTAGAAATAGAGTGATGACCTAACTCTTTCAAGAGAAACCAACGCAGCCAAGCCTCCTGCTGCCTAGTGTCATAGATCTGTAAGTAGCTCTCCAGCTTCTTGCTCTCCATCCTCATCCACTCAACCACTTGTGGATGCCTCCTTCCACCCTTCATCCTGGTACTCCTACCATGAGGGCTACCATCATCCCAAATCAAATTCCTGCATTTCATGGGATCTTGAAATGAAATCTTCTCGAGGATCAATTTGACCCTATGAGGACCCAAATAGGTGGTAGGAAAAAACCTCCCATCATGATGTGCATGGCTCAAGAAATGTCCAACACAATCATGAGAGATGTTATCCATCCGAAGATTTCCTCCATCTACTATCTGCTCCTGTGAGAAGGGAAGATCCTCCTCAAACTGTTGAAGAAATTTGCACTCCATGATGTGCTGAAGTGCACCTCCAATGAATTCTTCCCATGCGGCCTTCTCCTCATGCATGGCCTTCCAAAACCAAAGGGGCCATGGATTTGATGCAAGTAGAATTTTCTCTTTGAGAAGGGGTGTGCTCATTGAGAAAGGGTCATCTAGAAGGGAGAAAGGGTTTCTCACTTCAAGATGTCTACCATCCATCATTCCACCCTCTATTGCTTCATGAATGAAGCTTCATGTGAATGCTCTAATAAGGAACGGTTCGTCTCTTCTTCCTTACTACCTTTGCACAGTGCAGTGCAGCTCTGTTGCTCTAAATCAGTAGCATGCAAAGATGTAGATCCCTTCATACAATGTGTTGAAATGAAAATAGATGAATTTTCAATCATACCTTGGTGAGATGTAGAAGCAAGAGATTATTCCTCAACTGTGTTTTCCTCCTCCATTGAACATGAAGGCTGCTCCTCCAATATTATGCCAGCACTGGTAGAAGTCTCCACCCTCTCAATCTCCTTGAGATCTTCTTTAATACCCTTCAGGGTCTGGAAAAGGAGCAGGGAGATCTCCTCTTTTGTCATTCTTTCAAGTGCTGGAGCCATGCTCTTGTTTCTTCTGTACAATGCATATTCTTTGTGAGGGTAGGAAGTGCATGGGTCTTCCTCTCCTTCTTGAGACCTTTTTTAGGTCTCACTGCAACTTTCTTCTCCTTGAAACCCTCTAGGATTCTCGGTGCATCCTCTTTCTCTTTTCTGAAATACCTATTTGGAGAGGCCCTTCTTAGATCTGAACATTGATGAGAGTAATCTCATCCTCTCCATCATTCTGTTCTTTGTGTCTTCTCTTCACTCTTTTGATAGCTTGATCTCACAGGCTGTGCCAGAGATCATGCTCTGATGCCACTGTAATGTTCCCAAAATGGATTTCTCAGCAAGGCATGCCTGAAAAATGCATTTTTTGGGGATGTGTGCTTCAACTATCATAAAATGTGTTTAAAAAAACTCAGCAACCAATTCCAAGTACTACAGAAACCTTTACTCAACTTTTATTCTAAAAAATGTGAGGAAAAGCAACTTTTCATGCCCTAAAATGACTATATTCAGAAATATGCGTAAGAATAAGGGTCATGGATCTGGTATATGTTATATTAGGTCAAGAGGGATTCACATGCCAAATTTCAGCAAAAAAAATGCGTTTTTCTATGTTAAACAGATCCTCCATTCTCGACTAGGCTTAAAATTGCTGATTTCCCATGACTTGGAGTATGTAGAAATTTTTTGAAGCTTAGAGAGCGTATTTTCTGAAGGGTTTGGTGAGTTTATGTAGGCATAACATTATGACAAGCTGAGAATATGATTCAAAGATATTACATTAGAAAATACAGATCTACACTTGAAGAAAAGGCCTAAAACCCAAGCTTTATGACACAAGAAGTAGATGATGAACCAGACAACATTATTTTCAGAAATATGAAGCAATTTTTTATTAAGTTTCATATCTATAACAGATTAGAGGACAAAAGGATAGATCTAAATGGGATCTATATGCAAAAAATCCTTGTATTCCCCTCGGGGATCTCAGCTGAAAGTGAAAGACACTGAATAGATCTGAGATCTACACCAAGGATATGTAGCAAACTTCAGAAATTTCTGAAGAATACATCACACAGTAGATCAGATCTGAAATATGACATGGATTGGTTGGCCAATCCACAGATAACCTTAGGGAAGGAAAGGAGCCCTTTCACCGGAGATCTCTCCTCCAAACTGCTAGCCAATGTCTACTGCAACTCTGCCTGCAAAATGACGCAGTTTCTGAAGCTAACTGCACTGATGAAGTGATGCACACTTTGGCCTCATGCCAAGATAATAATCTGGAGCTCAAAACAGCAATTGCACTCCTACCAATGGTTTAGGTGACTTCCCCACTGAAAAGATGCAATAGAACTCTTCAGATCTGAATAGATCTGATTCCACTTGCTGCAGCTCACAAGATAGCTCAACCCTCAACATGAGCAGCGCTGTAATGTAAGGTGAAGCTTGGCCAAAATGCCGGATAGTGGATCAATTCGGCACAACCTCCTCCAAGAGACCCTCAAGGAAGAAGATGAATTCCTAAATAGGTAATTCCTCTCTCTCTAGCTAAATAGCCAAGAGAGTTTGAGTTGCTCAAGCAATATCAAAATTGAAATATCATCAACAAAAACCTCTCCTTGAGTCTTTCCCTTCCTTATATAAGATTAGGGTTTGCAAAACCCTAAACCACCTTCATCCATTTGTCACTTTTCACATGGAGGACCTCCTCATAGGACTGCGCTGATCATCTAGGAGGTTCATTGCATCTGGACTGCTTTATGATTTGGTTCTGTTGACCTGGACAAATAGCTTGAACCTGTTTCACATACAAGTGGATTTTATTGAGCAAGCCCTGATTTGACTCTGTTCACATTAGGCATTGATTTATTCTCATGTTTAGGAGTTTTTGTTTGTTCTCCTTTACATTTTATTCATGAAACATAAAAATAAAATGACATTGAATATTCCTACTAGCTTGGGCTAGTTAGGAACATTACACAGAATCATACTGGAACATTAGTTACAATAACAAACAAAAATACGAAATCACCAAAAGGGAAATAACGCAACACCTGATCAGAAGAGTGGACCCAACGATTTGATCAGGGCTGCGGTAAACTCACAACTCACAGATCAAACAACAAAATGATGTGCATTCAATTTATTAAAAATACTTTTGTTAAAATATCGTTCTCTTCACACTTAACCCCGATTCACAGCCCTGAGGCCCTTCTTATACAAATGTTTAGGAAAACCGTCTTTCCCATCTAACAACTAAATATCTACAAATATACAATTGTTACAATAGCCAACTAGTTGCCGAGAGGAAACCACGAAAGGCCTGAAATAGATCTGGGGTAATTTGGAATCTGTTACGCTGTTGCAGCATATCGAGATAATGCTAATAACTGGGAGTTGATTCGTGACTTGCATATGTAATCCTTTTACTTGCCGAATTTGTGGAAATAATAGAGTTAATACTTGCATAGGTAAAATCTCCACGAATATTACTTCATTAATCAAACATTCCATATATGACAGTGGGAAGGGATTTACCTAGTGTTTTTAGAACAATTAATGATACAAAGAGGTAAGAAGGTGGGTGAAAATAGAAGAGAAAAGTATATGTTGGGAAAAATACTAGGAGGGGGGGGGGGTGGGTGAATCAGTATTTAGAGCTTACTCAAAACTTTTTATTTTTTTCTTTCTCTAAAACCCATACGCTACTTTACTGAACCCAATTCGCGTATACACGCGGATATCCTGAATAAAACATGCGTATGCCGAGAGATCTTAATATTCATTTAATTCTTTACTTAGATCTTTGCATCATTCATTCATCAGATGTTTAGCTAGCAGTAAGCATGTGCAGTAATAACAGAATAAACCATCACGCATAAGCAACACACATGAACACCAGGATTTAAGGTGGAAACCCAATTCGGGAGAAAACCACCACTGCCATCGTCTTAGTCTTTAATATTTATTATAAAGAAAATAGATTACAACCATGTATTGGCACAGACTCATACCAGCACGCAGGCACCCACCTGCAGAAGGCTACAACCTTCTCTCATTTACCAGCCTCTCCTGGAAGGGAGCTACAACCCCCTGCTCTCGTTTACCAGCCTCTCCTGGAAGGGAGCTACTACCCCCTGCTCTTGTTTACCAGCCTCTCCTGGAAGGGAGCTACTACCCCCTGCTCTCGTTTACCAACTACCACTAGAAGGGAGCTACAACCCCCTACTTTCGTTTACCAGCTACCACTGGAAGGGAGCTACAACCCCCTCACTAAAGGCTTCGAACCTCAGCTCCACCATGGACCATGTTTCATCAATTTTCAAACTGGATCCATCAGCTTTCATACAATATTCCTTGTAGGCCACTTTTCATCAGATTTTCAGACTGGACCGACTGCACACATTTAAGCTTAAAGAACCCCAAACTGAAACTTATAACTCCATCAATTCATTCATTGAATCATCAACCAATCAATCAACAACTTGATCTTTCATCAACATAATCAGCAGCATAATCATCATTCAAACAACCCAGATCTGTATGAATATATCATTGGCAGATAGCAGTAAAACATCAAAACAGATCAGACATTTCATTCCACATACTTCAGCAAAACCCTAGATTCAATACGTGCTTTTACTTCACTGAACCTGCGTATATACGCGCTTTCATAGAGACAAACCTGTGTATACTTTTTCACATATTTTAGAACTGATCTCACATTCCATATGCGCTTTTGCTGAAGCTAACCTGCGTATATACACACTTTCTCTGCCACGGACCTGCGTATAGATCTTCAAACATTGTACGGGAGCACAATTCTTCAGAACAGATATATAGCTCAGATTTTACCCTTCACTTCAGAAAAATGTTCGCCTCATCTCAGATCTAAACATTCCATAAACAGATCTAGAAAATACATATACATTTCAGATCTAGAGATCCCTCTTCATCAATTTCTTCATAGGTGCATTATGAATTCAGATCTATCAGCAAACTATTACCCATTCCATTCAGATATACTTCAGAGTGAAGTATTCATTAAAACTCAGACCCATACACACACTTGCACTATGATTTTCTTTTCCTTATATAGATTTAGCCTTTGTCAATACCATGAGTGAAAACCACGCATCCACTGATGGTATTCTTGGATGGGATCAACTTGACAACCCATCGCTCAATACTGTGGGCCAAAACCATGGTAATGCCCCTTGGTTTTATAAAATTAGAGCGCAAATAGGCATACGTGACTTGGCACGTAATTTTACGCGTACATACGCTACTTCGCCTTAACAAACCCACGTATGCTTTGTGACATACTATTTTCATCATTACTCTGGTACTTACTGGAATTCCTTTCACCATTACATCTGAGCTGCTCTATAGATACATCAGATTTACATCATTAAAAAACTCATCAAGACAGTTTCCATCAAGGACAACTTCATCAAGTAGGTTTCCATCAACTTTATCAAGTAGGTTGCCATCAAGGACAACACTTTGCATCATATTGCCAACAATCTCCCCCTTTGGACTTGATGGCAACCATGATGGTGTTTGATCACCACAACAGATAGTTACACTGATTATAACTATTATGAAAACACCAGGATACTCTCCCCCTATTCAAACACCATGTTACTCTCCCCCTTTGACATCAAGGGCAAAGGGCGGATCAAAACCAAAACAAGGTTTTTCTTCTCATGTAGAAAGAAGCGCTTTGTAGATCTGATGTGCACTAAAGTTACCATGCTCCCCCTGAGTTCATGCTGAATCTTCAAACATATTTTTTCAATGAAGTACATGACTCTATGACCTTTCCTATCACCAAGGACTCATACTTACATCAAAGATCCAACCAAGTGGATTTTACATATGTGACTCAAGTACCCAACCAAGTGGGTTTACAAATTTGAACAAGCCCTTACATGATTGAATATAACAATTTAAATCATAGGTCTCAACATGACCTTTCCATCAAATTACAAATATGACTTTTTATAACCAATACCAAAAGGACCTCAAGAGAGAGATCATATTTTAGAACCATCATAATGCCAACAATGCATCATTTCCACATAACCAATGCTCCCCCTTAGCTTGTGCATCCTGAACACTTTCAATCAGCAGATCATCAAGGCATCTTCATCAAATATCAGAGAATGAAACAGAAATATGAGAGCTGAAACATCACCAGAGATATCCAACAGCACCATAGCTGTGCTGAAAAATGCTGACCCAGAAAAATTTGTCAGCAACCACCCATACGCGGTTTTCGTTGTATAAACTCACGTACATACGCAACTATCTTTCAGGAAATACGCGTATCCAATTTTAATCTTCTGAATTTAAGAAGTTTTGATCTTCTGAATGGCAGAGACTACTCCCAGCTTTTGTCAGAATGCTTCCCTGGAATATATGAGAGAAGAAAGATAGGACAATGTAGTTGTGTTTTCAAGAGTTATCCAACCGTTGTAGCATAAGCACATCAATAACCAGGCCTTCAGACTCTTTGCAACATCAAAATATTCTTCCCAAGAGGAATTATCATACTAGAACAACAATATGTGTCAAGCAATAATCCATGTGATCTATTATCACCAAGATCTTCATGATTTATATCTATTTCATAACCATGATGTAACATGTGTAGGAATTATGTATAAAAGTCATCATCAACAAACTCTGCATGATCTGTCCTCACTATAAGAATTCCATCTCATCCATGTGTGGAAACAGAAGATACAAAAAAAATCAATCAGGGCTCATCCATAATCTTATCATAAGAAACCATGTATCATGTCATCATCATTTGAGCATGAATATTATGAGAACTAGGAGTAATGTAATCATTAGTAGTTAGATTGATGCTCCCCCTGAACTTGTTCTCCTGTTCTTCACTGTTTTCCTTATCAGAAAAGCATACGCTTCTGTCTCTACTGGAACTTGCGTGTATACATGGCTTTAGTTCACGAAACCTGCGTATGGAAAGTGAAATATAGAAAAATTTCACTCCTTCATTTTCGCCTGAACTTGTACCACCTGTACCTGTCTTCTGCACATCAGATGCACTGTCAGAAATACACATAGCCGGAATTACCAAAACAATCATGGGAATCACCATACATTTCTCCCCCTATGATGATACATTACTAATCCCTATAATGTATCTCACATCACTCTTGCAGTCATTAATAGAAGTAAGCTTTAGAAGCGGATGACTGTATTAGGGTCAATATTCCCTACGTTTTTGGCCGGTCCTCCTTCTTTTTCCAAATTTTCTTGAAATTTCTAATTGTGTGCTGGAAATTATCCAATTTCTCAGATCTGTTCATCCTGCATTATTTTTCTACATGTCCATACTTGTTACAAGCATAACATATTATGTGACCAGAAAATTAAGCATAAGGATCATAATGTGTTTTTCTATTCTTTCTTCTATTGCAATCAGCTACTTTATGACCAAACTTGCTGCATGAAAAACAATGTCCCTTAAAGAAACCATAGTACCTTTCTGTGTATAATCTGTTTGTTTGTGACTGAAACAATCTGCTTCTGCAATTGGCTGCAACATGCCCATAATTATAACATTTAAAGCATTCGACATTACTGATCAAAGGAGAGAATGATTTCTTTTGAGAGTTCATGATTGTCAGTTGACCTTTTGTTTCTTTCAACACTTCAGGCTTTGCATTGATATCTTTTGAATCTTTAGCACTTCCTTGTGAACTAGATTCACCTTTTACAGTTTCATGAAAACCAAGAACAAATTTAACAGAAGGATACCTTTGACTACTAAGAATATTGTCCAGAATCTTAGTACTATCTTGAAACCTCAAGAGTTTACCTTTTTCTTCTAATTTACCTTTGAGAATGTTTACCTCAACCTCCAATATTTGGCATTGCTTCTTCATACTTTCTTCAACCCCTTTTCCTTCTTCTACTTGATCATTTAGTTTCAAAATCTCTTCTTTCAACCCATTTTCTTGTTCTTTGTAAAAGTTCTTCATTCTTCTTATTTTATTTTTCCAGATCTTCTTTGAGGGAGATGATTTCTGCTTCAAGTCATTTTTCTTCAAATGATTGTAGAAGTTCCTCATTCTTCTTATTTGATGCTTCTAGATCTGCTTTCAGTGAGATGATTTCTGCTTCAAGTCCTTCACTGTGATTGGTTACTTTATCCTGCAGTCTTTGATACATTTCTATCTGTCCATTCATTCTAGAGATTACATCTTTGTAGATAGATTCCTTCCTTTTAAATTGATCCCAATTACTTTCATCATTGATCTTGAGATTTGCTTCTAAACTTATACTGTTACTTTCACTATCATTTTTACTATCTTCACCATTGCTTGCATACGGAAGTGAATCACAAGAACAAGGATTAATACCTGTTTCATCTTCTTCATTTTCTGTTGCACATGTTTTCTGAGATATCTTCTTTCCATGAGTAGCCTTCTTCTTTTTCTTCCTTTCCATAGTGACGGATCTCCTTCAAGCGATCAAGCTTTTGCAGAAGGACCTACTCTGATTCCAATTGTTGGGAAAAATACTGAGAGGGGGGGGGGGGGGGGGGGTGAATCAGTATTTAGAGCTTACTCAAAACTTTTTATTTTTTTCTTTCTCTAAAACCCATACGCTACTTTACTGAATGAAACTCGCGTATACACACGGATATCCTGAATAAAACATGCGTATGCCCAAAGATCTTAATATTCATTTAATTATTTACTTAGATCTTTGCATCATTCATTCATCAGATGTTTAGTTAGCAGTAAGCATGTGCAGTAATAACAGAATAAACCATCACGCATAAGAAACACACATGAACACCAGGATTTAAGGTGGAAACCCAATTCGGGAGAAACCACCATTGCCATTGCCGCGTCTCATTATTAATATTTATTATAATAAAAACAGATATAACATGTATCATGCTGGTAATTCACACATCGTGAAAATCACCCGTTGTATGCCACAACCTTCTCGTTAATGCCTCTCTCCCTGAAGGAGCTACAACCTCTGCTCTCTTACACAACTTCCAGAATGAGCACTACCCCCTGCTCTCATTTACCAGCCTCTCCTGGAAGGGAGCTACTACCCCCTGCTCTCATTTACCAGCTACCACTGGAAGGGAGCTACAACCCCCTGCTCTCGTTTACCAGCTACCACTGGAAGGGAGCTACAACCCCCTCACTGAAGGCTTCGACCCTCAGCTCCACCATGGACCATGTTTCATCAATTTTCAAACTGGATCCATCAGCTTTCATACAATATTCCTTGTAGGCCACTTTTCATCAGATTTTCAGACTAGACCGAATCCACACATTTAAGCTCAAAGAACCCCAAACTGAAACTTATAACTCCATCAATTCATTCATTGAATCATCAACCAATCAATCAACAACTTGATCTTTCAGCAGCATAATCATCATTCAAACAACCCAGATCTGTATGAATATATCATTGGTAGATAGCAGTAAAACAACAAAATAGATCAGACATTTCATTCCACATACTTCAGCAAAACCCTAGATTCAATACGCGCTTTTACTTCACTAAACCTGCGTATATAATCGCTTTCATAGAGACAAACCTGCGTATACTTCTGCACATGTTTCAGAACTGATCTCACATTCCATACACGCTTTTTCTGAAGCCAACCCGTGTATATACGCGCTTTCTCTACCACGGACCTGCGTATAGATCTTCAAACATTGTAGGGGAGCACAATTCTTCAGAATAGATATATAGCTCAGATTTTACCCTTCACTTCAGAAAAATGTTCGCCTCATCTCAAATCTAAACATTCCATAAACAGATCTAGAAAATACATATACATTTCAGATCTAGAGATCCCTCTTCATCAATTTCTTCATAGGTGCATTATGAATTCAGATCTATCAGCAAACTGTTACCCATTCCATTCAGATATACTTCAGAGTGAAGTATTCATTGAAACTCAGACCCATACACACACTTGCACTATGATTTTCTTTTCCTTATATAGATTTAGCCTTTGTCAATACCATGAGTCAAAACCATGCATCCACTAATGGTATTCTTGGACGGGATCAACTTGACAACCCAGCGCTCAATACTATGGGCCAAAACCATCGTAATGCCCCTTGGTTTTATAAAATTAGAGCGCAAATAGGCATACGCGACTTGGCATGTACTTTTACGCATACATACGCTACTTCGCCCTAACAAACCCGCGTATGCTTTTTGACATACTATTTTCATCATTACTCTGGTACTTACTGGAATTCCTTTCACCGTTACATTTGAGCTGCTCTGTAGATACATCAGATTTACATCATTAACAAACTCATCAAGACAGTTTCCATCAAGGACAACTTCATCAAGTAGGTTTCCATCAACTTTATCAAGTACGTTGCCATCAAGGACAACACTCTGCATCATATTGCCAACAGTATACATATTTGCTACCCAACATCTCCCCCGAACTGGTCTATCTGCATGTCCTCATGCAGCTCGTCGTCTTCTCAGATCTGGGTTGGACTGACTGTGGATGGAAGGAAGCTACGCGAGGTCATATTCTCTAGCCATGTTTGTTCCAGGGGGTTTATATTCTTCTGTCAGAACAACATCCTTCCACCAATCTTGGCTGACATTGTATGCGGGAGTATACTGCTCTGCTGGAAACCAAATGAGGGGGAACTGAAACCTTGGTCCCATCCACTGGACCCCACAGGTCTGGATATAGGATACAAAACGTGGCACTCTTTCTAATGCTCATGCAAAGTTGGGTGCCCCAAAACGTTCTCAACCTCTGACAGCTAATGATGACAACATCCGCCTAAATTTGACAACTGTCCAACACTTCATCTCGGAAATCTACTATCTGTCTAACACAGAGGTTAGCACACCATTTTTGGGTTGCCAGAATATGTTCCTTATGTCCCTCAATCTGTAAAAAGGTAAAATGCTTATTATAAATATTTTTTGCCTCGCCATGCTCTCTCCTTATCATCAACGACCTTGTAACTTGATTTTCTTCATATGTATCATGGGCCTTTCTCCATTTAACTTGATTTATAATGTAGGAGGTGAAGGATCTCAAATGAATATCCCCCACAAATGGAACGAGATTGAAGGCCTGATCATGCTTCAAGAAGTAACCATGCATATAAATTTCACACATTAAGTGCTGACCTATGATATCATGAATTTTAAAAATACGAAGGAACTGTATCAGATCCTCAATTTCATGACAAATTTCCTTATATATACTCTCCAGGCAGAAGAAAAGGAACTGTTCATGAAGGAATAAGGCATAAATATGAGCAAGAGGTCTACAGGCCATTACCTGCTACACCAAGGTAAAAATCTTCTCCTTATCTGATTGTAGCATCTGCACTTGTTCTTCTAGCTCCTTTATCTTACCCTCCTGTTTTTCTTGCCTCTGTCGTGATCTAACTAACTAGTCTATATACCTCGTAACAATCCCGGTAGCCTGCTCTCGAAACCACTTTGTCTCCTTCTTATGTCAATTTGCAACAGATTTCCATTTCTAAATTTCAACATCCAGGAAGAATTCGCGGGCTTCAAACATATGTTCAATCAGACCAGTCTATGTAGCCACAGAGGAAACCTAAATTTTAGGTTTTATTGCCTTCCATATATATATATTTACCTTCTTCTTCAACCGAGATACTTTCTTCCTCATCTTTAGAACTTCTTTTTTCAATCACATGGTTTCATTAAACTGAAGCTGATACCTTTTCTTGAGAGGTAATCTCCTGCTTTCACAGTGTTCTATCCATTCTTTCTTGACAATGAATTCATCTCCTAGGCCTGCATCAGGTTCAGGAGGTGGTGAAACACTGTTAATGTCATCAACTGGTTTTTCTGTTAGGTATTTCTTACTTGGTTCCCTTTCTTCAGGAGCATTCTCCTTTTCATTCTTCCTTACCTCAGTAAATTTTGTCACCTGGTCAGTGCTTTCATCGACCATTCTATGCTCGAGTGTTTCCACAAAATTTCCTTCTCCTTTTTGAGCCATTGGATGCCCTTGCTGAGAATCAACAATTGATGGACCGATATCGGTCACATCTTTCCCTCAATCGACAAACCTCAGTACTGGTGGGACAACAATCTCCTCCATTAAGCGTTGGGACAAGTGAAATACCCTTTTTAGGTTTTAACCTTGTACAAAAATTATCTACAAACGAATCTTAAAACAAGAAAATAAACAATAGCAAGAGCATAAAACATAAAATAGATAAACACAGATATTTTCACCTGGATCCCAAATCGGGACGACCAGCTTGATTTTTCATTATATTCCTTTTAGTGTTACAACACACACACATATATATATACATGCTGAAGCATACATAAACCCCAATCCATTAACCCTGGATTAGAACATAACCATAGTTCCCTTGACCGGATCTACAAAATACTAGGGGCTGAAAAACATCATACCCCAAAACCATGTGCAAACCCATGCACAAAACCATGGGCGGGTGCACCCACCAGAAAATAAGGACCAATTTTTTTTTCCCGACGCACTACCCCGGACCCCAAACAGGGGGGGTTGTCGCCCCCCCTGTGACCCCCCTGCTATGCCCGGTGCAACGTACAGGGGGGGCTTTCTCCCCCCTGTGACCCCCCTGTGCGTGACTAGTCGTGGAAAGAATATAACACATACCCAAAATTCTCCCACATGTTGTTTTATTTCCACAGGGGGCCACAGGAGAGCTTAGTCAATAGCCTAGCTCTGCAACACCCATTGTTTCTATACACCAAGAGAAATTTTGAGTGCTCAAATACTTTGCCAATGCATCTGCAACATTCTTCAAAGTGTCTACCTTTACCAAAAAAACCCTTTTAGCCTCAACCATATCTCTCACAAACTGATATTGAACATCAATGTGCTTTGTCTTTGAATGATAAGCAGGGTTCTTAGCCAAGAAAATTGAACTTTGGCTATCACAATCTATCCTTATAGCTTGCTGCACCAACCCCATACTTGAACACAATATATGCAACAAAACTGCTTCCTTTCTTGCATGAGTGGCTACCATGTATTCTACCTCTATAGTTGAAAGAGCCACTATAGACTGTCTTTTACTCATCCAACTGACTGCACCTCCAAATAGGTTAAACACATACCCACTTGTAGATCTTATTTGGTCCAAATCTCCAGCTGAGTTTGTATCAAAAAAACACGAATGTCCAACATTCTTTCCAATCCTGATCTTCCCTAGTAGCACAAGCCATAATCACTAGTGCCACGCAAATATCTGAAAACCTGCTTCACTGCTGTCTAATGCTCCTTCCCTGGGTTTGACATAAACCTGATCAATACTCCCACTGCATGTGAAATGTCTAGTCTAGTACAAACCAATACGTACATCAGGCTACCCACTGCACTTGCATATGGAACACGAGACATATCCTCCTCTTCTTCTTGTGTCTTGGGACACTATTCAGCAGACAGCTTTACACCTATAGGAATAGGAACATTCACCGGTTTACTATCGTGCATATTGAACCTTTGCAATATAGTCTCAACATACTTCCTCTGGTTTAACCAAAGCTTCCTCTTTTCCCAGTATCTCTTAATTTCCATGCCCAAAATATAGTTTGCAGCACCAAGATCCTTCATGTCGAATTTGGAGAACAGTTTGGTCTTCAAATCTTGGATAATTTATTTGTCATTTCCAATCAACAACATGTCATCCACATACAAGAACAAATAAATAACACGGTCACCAATTAATTTAAAATAAACATAGTGATCCTCCTTGCTTTTGGTGAAGCCAAATCCCCATATATAGGTATCAAATTTCTGATACCACATCCTTGGTGATTGTTTAACCCATACAAAGACTTCTTTAACCTGCATACCAGTTCTTTTTTCCCCTTCACCATAAAGCCTTCAGCTTGTTTCATGTAGATCTCCTCTTCTAGATCCCCATGAAGAAATGTTGTCTTCACATCCATCTGTTATATCTCAAAATCAAATGCAGTAGAAATAGATAAAAGTAATATAATAGAAGTAACTTTGGCATCAGGAGAAAAAATATCACCAAAATCAATTCTTGGCACCTAGGAATAACCTTTTCCTACCAACCAAGCTTTTTATTTCTCCACCTCGCCTTCTACATTCATCTTCTTCTTAAACACCCATTTTCTCTCGATGGGCTTCCTTCCAACCGGTAACTCCACCAAATCCCATGCCTCATTTTTGTGCAAGGATGCCATTTCATCAACCATGGTCTCCTTCCAGAGTTTTCCATTCTCTGAATCTACGGCCTCACTGACAGTTTTGGGAACATCATCAATTATATTTAAGGAAAAACTTGAATAGAAAGCAGATGGACTATACCTTTATGGTTGCCTTCTTTCCCGAACTGATCTTCTCATAGCTAGAGTTTGTGGCTCTTCCTCTTCTGAGTCTTCTTCTGTTGTAGAGTCTGATTCATACTCCTTTAGATCAAACTCTATCTCCTCAGGTTCCTTTGGTAGGACTTCATGTTTAACAACATCTTTCACCTCTCTAAACACCACATCTTGGATGTACACAACCTTCCTTATTTTTGGGTTCCAAAGCTTGTAACCATTTAAACCATTACCCAATAAAGATGCACCTTTTAGATTTATTATCCAACTTGTTTTTTTTCTCCTTTCGAACATGTACATATGCATCACATCCAAATACCCTGAGATGTGAAAGAGAGGGTTTCTTACTAGTCCATACCTCATGTGGAGTCTTATCCTCCAACGTTGATGAAGGTGATCTGTTAACTAGGTAACATGCAGTCTCCACTGCCTCTGCCCAGAATTCTTGTCCTCACCCAGTACCACTGAGCATGATTCTTGCCTTTTCCATCAACGTTCTGTTCATTCTTTCTGCAACTCTGTTTTGCTAAGGTGTGTATGGAGTAGTCTTCTGCCATGCTATACCACACTTCTTACAGAACTCTTCAAATTCCTTCTTGCAGAACTCCCCACCATTATCTGTCCTCAACACCTTTATCTTCTTCTTTGTCTGGTTTTCCACCAGAGCCTTAAATTCTTTAAATCTGTCAAAGACTTCAGATTTATTCCTCAAGAAATATATCCATGTATTCCTTGAGAAGTCATCTATGAATGAAACATAGTACATAGACTTACCCAGTGATGGAACCGACACAGGTCCAAACACATCACTATGCATAAGCTATAATATCTTGTTCACCCTCTTAGCACCAGAAGAAAAACTCACCCGATTCTGCTTCCCATATACACAATGTTCACGGAAATTGAAATCCAGACAAAAATTAGACATACCTTCTACCATACCATTTCCATGTAGAATCTGAAGGCCCTTCTCTCCAATATGTCCAAGCCTTTGATGCCATAGCATGGTCTTTTCTCCAGAGACCGCTAGGCTTTCCGCTCCACTTTCAAGAATCACAGAACTGTTGCACCCATCAATAACAATGCTGCCCTGAAGCTTGTACAAAGTTCCAATTCTAACTCTCCTCATTAATATCAGTGCTCCCTGAACCATCTTATAGTTATCTTTCTCAAACACTGATTTTACACCTGTATCATCCATCTTGCTTACAAAAATCAGATTTCTGTCTAGTGCAGGAATGTGCAGAATGCCAGGAAGTGTTCTAATCCTTCCACCTTGCAGCTTCAACTTGAATTTTCCACGTCTGATGATTCTAGCCTTCCTATCATCTCCTAAGAAGACATCACCACCATCATATTTCTCATACTCGCAGAAACACTCCCTATGGGGAGTGAAGTGAAAGGATGCACCCGAATCAATCAACCATGACTCATGATCTACATGTGTATTTTAAGAAGAAGCCAAATACACATCCCCACCTTCATCCTAGGTGGTTTTTGCCTTTGCGGAAGTAGCATCATCAGATCCCTTTCCTTTCTCAGGAGCTTTAGATCTGCAGTCCTTTTTGTAGTGCCTTTCCTTTTCGCATTTACAGCACATCTTTACAAACTTTCCAGGAGATTTAGATCTCCCACTCGAAACCTTATTCTTGTTTCTGTTTTGGGACCTTCCTCGTATAGATAAGGCATCTCCATTATATCCCTCCATATTTCTCCGTCTCATTTCCTGTGACAGCAAGGCTAAGACAATGTCATCAAAATTCAAGGTAGTTGTATTGCTACCTATTGCAATAACCAAACTGTCCCATGAATCTGGTAGAGAACACAATAAAATGATGCACTTATCTTCATCTGAGATTTTAATATCAACAGATGACAGCTGACTTACCACAGTATCGAAGGCGTTCAGATGCTCTGTCACCGAGTCTCCATCCTTCATCCTTAGGTTATACAACTTTTTCCGCATGAACAATTTATTCACCAGAGACTTAGATTGGTACAAAGTCCCAATTTTGTCCTGCAATTTCTTCGCCATAACTTCCCCAGATACATTCAACAATACTGAATCTAAGACACACAACCATATTTTTCTCTTTGCCTTCTGATCCAACTTCTTCCAGTCTTCATCTAACATTGTCATTGGTTTAGTACCTGGATCTACCACGATCCATTGATCTTTATTGACCAGTAGGTCCTCCATATTGAGCTTCAACAACTCAAAACTTTGACCATTAAATTTATCAATTTCTATCTTTCCACTGCTCGCCATCTTCTTTCACCGCAAGAATCGATCTCATAGATCTCCCACTGAACAAGGTCTACCTCAGGCCTGAGTAAAAAACCCCTTAGCAGCAAAGGCATCCCCTTGAAGCCAAAAAAGTTCTGATACCAAATGTAGGTTTTAACCCTGTACATAAATTATCTACAAATGAATCTTAAAACATAAAATAAACAATATTGAGAGCATAAAACATAAAACAGATAAACACAGAGATTTTCCCCTGGATCCCAAATCGGGACGACCAGCTTGATTTTTCATTATATTCCTTTTAGTGTTACAACACATATATATACATGCCGAAGCATACGCAAACCCTAATCCATTAACCCTAGATTAGAACATAATCATAGTTCCCTTGACCGGATCTATGAAATACCAAGGGCCGAAAACCATCATACCCCAAAACCATGTGCAAACCCATGCACAAAACCATGGGTGGATCCACCCACCGGAAAATAAGTACCAAATTTTTTTTCTTGGGGTGCTTCCATGGACCTCGAACACAGGGAGCTTCGCGTGACTAGTCGTGGAAATAACATAACACATACCCAACACCCTTTCTCCTCTAGGCATCATATATTGAAAAGGATAATGGGGAATACCTTCATCAGCCTCGTTTCTTACTTGGGACGAGTCTCTTTCATGCATTTCTTCTTCAGTTGGATTCGATACTGGTTCTTGTGGAACAATGTCGACTTTGAGGATCATTTCCTTTCTGTCCTCCTGTCCTTCATGCATTGCTTCCTCGCCTATGGTCGATACTGGTTCTTGTGGAGCAGTGTCGACTTCGCGGGTCATTTCTTCTCTATCTTCCTGTTCTGACTGAATCGGGAGTGATTCTTGTGTGACACCCCTACCTGTTTCAATATTCATATCTGCTTGGGCAAGTGATGCTATTTCTTGCGTAACAACATCACTTGCCAACCCTCTAGCTAGTGTTCCTCCTTCCTGTTCTTCATTAATGAAAGTCGATGACTGTGGGAAAATCTCAACTTCATCCCTTATACCCATGATTCAAATTCATAAAAATATAGAGAAATATCTATACCAACTTACCATCACTTACCAATTACTATTAGAAGTAATGATGAATTTTACCCAAGCTCTCTGAGAATGGTTGAACAACCCATCAACACTCCATGGAAAGAGCCTGTAATGTATGACTAACAAATTCAATCACATTAGTCACATAATTTCAATCAAATGAAATAATTTCAACTATCAAACATGCATGCAATATCAAGAGATGTTTTAATTAGAGTACTTCCACAGGTAATTAGAGAGCACCAACCCTCTAATCAATGCATCATGTGCAAACTGTCTTAGCTCTTGCTAAAGACATCCACACAATACTTCAAAAAGTACTCAGAGAGCACCTAGCTCTGTAATCATACCAATGGTCAATCAATGCACCATGGGCATATCCTAGCCTCTCCTAAGACATTCAAACAAACTAGTAATAAAATAAATGAACTTATACATTCAGTAATTCATTTTCTGAGCGCTAAGCTCTTTTCCGCTTAATATCTACATAAGGTATTTAAACAATCATATAAAAATTCATTTTAATTTAACACATAACTAATTACTCAACTTGTTCCGCTATGAGAACCACAATGGCAAACAAAAATGCTCCTCCCAACCCATGGGAGTTGGTTTCCACAACCAAATCGAGTCATTTTCACATCTAGACAGTTATTTGACAAAAAACCATTCCAGGTCTAGTATGGAATTCCACTGGCAAACCAGCTCGAGAATTCCAATGACCACTCAAGGTCCAGTTTAGGATTCCTCTTGGCAACATCATGCCAATCCTCTAACAGCGTCCCGTCTATGAGGAATTTTGAACCTCCTCCAACGGGCTCCAAAATCAATAGAGTTGCCTTAAGTTTTCCCCTCTTCACCATCTTGGCCAACTCTTTTCCCTTAATGAGGTCATATATCTCTGGGGAGAGGAAATATGGGCAGGTAAGTGCTATCAACCCCTCTAGGTAGGCAACCATTGTCAACCCAAGGCCTTCTAGCCTTTAACAATTGTTGACAACTCTCTGGCACGTTAAATTTATCTTTTATCATTGTTTCCCATAGTAAATTACATAATGAACTATATGCAGATTATACATAAAGAAAAAGAAACTTTATGTACATCATACATCATACTTGGCCCTCCACATGGGTCTAATGATATCTAGATTAACAGGGAACATTAATAACATACATGTGTTATACATTATTATTTCCCAAATAACACAATCATGCACATTATAACATGATACTTTATCAATTACCGTTGCAATTTTTCACGACACTATTTTACTTTCACAGGTTTTTCTTGTTTCCATTAAGCTAACCATGCTTAATCTCATCAACGACACTAATCATAAATATGCATTGTTAAAAAAAAACAAAAGATATTCACTTTCAAATTAAATTTAGTTTCCTGCATACAATGTTGTCATGCATAAAAGTATATATAAATATTCATTAATGGGTATGTGTCAATAACGATTAGGGTAACAGTCCAACATTTCCAATTCCAATAGTGTATTGTTACCAACATTCTAACACGTGAAGTAACTACTTGTTCACAACTTGCAATAATATTTAATAAAGCCCCATTCATGCATATAGGATTTTATTAGTTATTCATACAACACTAACTAATCAATGCTGTTAGCCCCCTATGAAATTTTTGACAAGAAAATAGGGGGGCTAAATTGTTTTTGAGTCTTCAAGGATTGCATTTCCTCTGAAAACACAGTCCCCTTGAAGCCTCCCTGTGTCTTATCCTTTGATAGTTTTCCCTCTGCTGATTTCCCTTATAAAGCCTCTCTGTTGAGGAAGAAATGCCCAAAGGCCCCCTCTTTCCCTCTTATTTCATCCCCCAAAGCCTTTGTTTTCTCTCCCCTTTATTCCCCCTTCTATTTCCCCATTTACCTCCACAATCCCCTTGAATCCTTCCCTTACTCTTTATTTCCCATTTTCCCCCTTATCGTTTCCCTTTAAACCCCTTAAAATCCATTTAAAAGGGCTAAAAACCCATATTCTGACCTTGTTATAGGCCTAGCCCCTTTCCACCAGCCCCTTCTAACCACTTCCCCACATGACCCTTCCCCAAATCCAAGTGCTTAAGCCTTGGGGGCCAATCACAATCGAAGACCGGGCAGGTGCATTTCCTTTGTTATAGCCGAAAACCCCCGATGCGATCGTTCTAAACATATAAGTCCCGCGACGAGTTTCGGACCGTTGATCTACCCTGATGATCCAACAGACATCGCTCAATCGCAACCCTTTTCCGATCGCAATCGCAGCTCCCAGTGGTGCAGCCCCGATTGAGGTCTTCCGATTAGATCTCAGCCGTCCATCCTCGCGCAGATCCGACGGCCATCGCAACTCTCGATCCCCCGATCGCACTGCCCCTCCGATTTCATCTGAGCCGTTGATCTGGCCTTCAGATCTAACGGCCAGCGCTCAATCGCATTACTCCCCCGATCACAATCGCAACACCCATTGTGCACCTCCCGATTGCGATGCTCCGATTTAATCCTGACCGTCCGTCCTCCCGCTGATCCGACGGTCCTCTGCCAATCGCTGATCCCCTCCGATTGTGTTCTCCACCGTTGATCTCCCCGTCAGATCGATGGTCAGCGCTCAATCGCTTCTCCCTTCCGATCGCAATCGCAATTCTTTCGGTTTTCCTCCCGATTGCATCGTAGCCGTTGATCTCCCCGTGATCCGACGGCCCTCCGCTGATCGCAAGTCCTTCTGTCTCACCTCCAATTACATCTCCACCGTCCGTTGGGTTAAGATCTAACGGTCCAGGTTTAATCACCCCCCGCCACGGTTGGCCCCACTTCCATGCTCCGCTCCATTGTTTTTCATTCATTCCTTTGTATTTCGGCCCGACACTAAGTTTTGGGTTTTATTCTGTTTGTTCGTTCCTCCGCTCTTCCGCCACCACTCCTCCGCCCCCACGACATTCCGCCACCACTGCTTGGGCTTTAAACAGGTATATTTTAAAGTGTGGAGATAGTACAGAGAGGCCGATTCAGCGGCCAAACGAGACAACAAAGGCGGGTTAGAGGGGATTTGAGCCCGTAATTGAAGATTAATGGTTATGATCCCGCATTAATCCTACAGTAAAAGGCTTGAGGTTCTGTTTGAAGACTGAGGAGCGCACCAGCAACGCCATAACTGTGCCACCTAACAGCAGGACGTTTCCTCCAGAAATACACCTCCTACAGCAATCTCCGTGCTTCCTCGAGCCCATAAGCAGTAAATTGCACTGACAGAACTTATCAAGAGACTGTCAAGCAGCATTAAAGAAGCATGGAGGGACCTGCAGATCATTCCATCCAGTTCATTTATTCCAGTGGCAGCACAGAGCTCCAAGCTCCAGAAAGGACTCTAAAAGAAATATTCGAGGTCAATCGACCTGCCAGAGATCTCCGAACCAGATTACATAGTACCTACAGCGCTGCAGAAAGCCATTAAGCAGCATGGGCATGGACACTCCGCCGATTCTGTCTTAATGAGATTCATTTATTTATTGTATTTCCTACCCCTCCTTCTTCCTCTTCTCCTATAAGAGATCCCCGAGAACATATTGAAAAGGTTGTTGTTGCCTTGCTGGGCATCTGTTGTTAGAGGGATTCATTTGACTGTTAGAACAGTCTTGGGAGGAAGTTGCAGAGTAGTTTGTATGTAATAGGCTGGGAGGAGAAAGTCTGGGCTGTAGCAGCCATTGAGCCATATTGTACATGACTGGTTTTGCATCAATTAATCAAAGCACATTTCACAGGATCCTGGTCTATTACTATTGGTGATGTGTTTCTTAACTCTATTTATTACATTTTCACATTGTTTCATGTTCTTCTGGTAGGCATCAGAATAATGGTATAGGATTCACCCTTGTTAGGTGCCCTATGCTATCTGCTCTCCCTACCTTTATGTTTTATGCTCCATGTGCTATCTAAGAGTTAATTCATGGGTTTAACCAGCGCAGCGGATGTTATTGCCTGCTGGCTAATGTATGAACTTGGGGGTTTGCTTCTTAGATGTTTCTTTGTAATCTTATCTCTGTTCTTCCCTTGGAGTTGCTAAAGTAGATCTGGAGTTAAATGACCTCTGGTCTGATCTATAAGCTGCCCCTTTGTCCCTTTGAGAGCTGCCTTTGAGTATGTCCAAGCAGGTCTAGAGTTAAATGACCTCTGACCTGATCTATAGACAGAAAGTTGGTTGTCTTTCCTTCTTCCACTTTCTCTCCTTAATGTTCCATTCCACCATCTGCCTAAAAGATCCTTTAGTGTAGATGACTTGCCCTTTGAAAGCCTTGGCTAGTTGTTGCATGTAATTTCCTTTTATGACTCCATAGCCCAATGGATGGCACTGTCTTAACCCATCCTCTTTGCTGAAGTATCCTGTTGCCATGTTCCTTTCCTCCCATTGCTTTCTCGGCCTATGGTCTCCTAACCAACCCAGCAACCCTTCAACCAAATCACTTTAAACCCCCCTTTGTGCTTCATAATGTGCTTCATAACTAGCCTAACATCTCATTCTGAGCTTTAAAGATATATCATTCTTTGCTCTCTTTGGAGATCCCCTCCGGCCTGAAGAGGTTAGACCTAGGCCCAAAGTGGAGCTGGATGTTGTTCATCTTTTGTGGTATTATTAATCAGCTAAAACATGGAACCTCAACATAATGAGACCCACTGGGGAAAATCGAGAGTCAAGAACGCCAGAAGGGTCATTTCCTCGCCTCACCAACACATAATACTCCACTGGGAAGGGACCACTTGTCTCTCTCTTAGATTGATTTTCATGTCACAGTGACAGCATCCCGCTTCAAATTGTTAAATCATACCACCAGTGACTCCACACACTCCATAATCCTGAAGACTCCCCCTGGAGGAATGGAATCAGATGCTTTCTGTGACTCTCAGTATAGAAGGGTAGAACATACGGGTTGGATTTGGTTTAAAGAATTCATTGTTTTTTTCTATCACTATGTTCTGTCCTACTTTAAGCCTAATCAAGTGTACAAAGATGAAACCCATGATGAGTATGGGAAAGATCTCAAGCCTCAGTCTTCAGACCGTGAGCAGACCTATACTCCTGTGAAAAACCTGGTGGAACAAGAAGCTCATGTTGTATCTCCCACTCTTCAAGAAGCTTCAAGCAGCCATGAGCCTATTGTTACATCACCCACACCTACAAAGGTCATAGAAAGATATAAGCCTCTGGATTTACCTCTCTTCTTCCAACCCCTGCCTACAAAATTAATAAACCAGCTGCCTCACTTTGATGGGGAAAATAAAGGGTCCTCTGCTGAAGAACATGTTCAAAATCTGGAGGATTTACTTGAGCTGTATGAAATAGAAGAAGATGATGTGTGCATTAGGATGTTTGCTTTGTCATTACAAGGAAAGGTTAAGAATTGGCTCAAAGGCCTTCCAGAAGCAAGCATTTTCTGCTTCCATCAGTTTTCTCAAGTTTTCCTTGATAGATGGGCGGCCCCGAAGAATGCTCTCCTCATCCTAAAAGAATATCAAAATTTGAGAAGGCAGCCAAGGGAGACAGTGCAAGAGTTTTCAGCCAGGTTCAATAAGGTATATGATGCAATGCCTTCTGATATAAAACCACCTTTAGGATGGGCTTTACTTCATTATCCAAGTTCTTTTGACCCCGAGGTGGAATTCCATATAAGGAAAAAGGAGCCTTCGAGCCTGGAGGAAATGCAGAATATAGCAATCGCTGTCGAGTACAACATACAGTGCAGGGAGGAAAGATTAAGAGCAGCAAGGAAGGACCGAACAGAGCGAGCAGCGCAGACCTCTTTAGAGGACAAGCTGGAGAGACTGATAGAGGCTACCAGTTCCTTGCTGAAAGCAAAAGAACAAGAAGACGAGGCTGAAACCAGAGAGGATGATTGGGAAAGACCTTCACCTCGTCCTCGAGAAAGACAAATCAGATCTCTGCAAAATAGAAGTCGCATGCCAAGCATGTATGATGAACCAAAGCTTGAGTCAGAAAATGAACTTGCAGACTGTTTTGAAGAAAGATTCGCTAAGAGCCCTGAAGGTTTGATGGGTAACTATGCTTACAAGTATGATTTCTCTGATGCGAATATGTCTGACGATGATTTTTTCCAAAGGGAAACCGAGCTTGTACGGCCATCATCAGAGGTCTCACAGGAGGAAGACTACGACCATCAACTTCAAGAAAATAATGAGCTAATGCAGGCCATCTATGATACTGATGGAGAAAGCATTGAAAGCATGATAGCAGAAGAAGATTCATTGAATCTTCTATCTGCTTTATATCTGAACATCAGTCACACTTTCCAAGCGGACAGAGGCCAACAGCTCTTCAGCGCAGAGGACGAGGAGAAAAGTGATGAGGGAAGTCTTGAGCGGAACGAATATCCAGAGCCTTCTCCCGAAGGGATTAAGGTAATCAAAGAAGCCCCCGCTAAAGAATATGTTGATTTTTTCACAGAGTTTAGCCTGTTGCAGCAGAACCGACCTGTGGTACTAGAGGACAGCACTGTTGAATATAATGAGCCCTCTAGCTCAAGCTGCATTGAAGATGAGCGAGATCTCTTTTCCCGCAGGCGTCTTGGCCTTGATCCAGAGGGAGAGGAGGTACTCCTGGTTGATGCCCACATGCCAAATACTCCCAACCAGGAAAAGGAGGAGTGTGAATACAAAGGCCTCACTACAGATGCAGTGATTGAAGCTTCCCAGGATGCAAACAACCTATCAGTCATGGTAGGCTTTGAAGAAAAAAGTTTACATCATGAGTTTGTTGACCCTGTGGCAGACTACATGGAGGCCCTGATTGGCTCAGCTCCACAAGCATTGATCTTTTTCAAGAGCCAAATACATCAGAGTTGGTCACCACTGATGGTGATTTCAGTTTTGAAGGACCACATGCAGAGCACCCTGTGGTTATCTATGACAGGCAGTCAGTGCTCATATCCTTTTTTGCTATTACTAGACTGGTTGCATTGGCATTATTGTATCACCTGAATGCCAAAATATTTCCAGTAGAGTAGGGTAGGTAGGAAAGCTCAATAAGGCTCAGTCTATGAGCATGTAGTTAGTTATTTCATTTTCTGTCTTAGAATGTAGAGAAGAAACCTGCTAGACAGTCTAATCCTAGCAGGTAGTAGTGTAGGTAGAGAAACATATGAGGCCAACAATCTAATCTGGTCTCATGGAGTAATAAGGGTAGAAGTAGAATAGGTTTATTTTTCCTGTTTGTAAAAATTAATGATGTAAAGGGTCTGCAAGTCCAAATGCACCCAAAGAAGAAAAATTCTAGGACTATAGTGTGGGTAGGTAGTTGTATGGGAAGTGTTTCTGCTGATATGATGTCTTCATAGTTTGTGGCAGCTGATCAAGGAAAGAAAATGATGGTTCAAGCAGCAGGCATCTGGCCTACACTGAGAGATCATTTTCTGGTTTCTTGGCTCCTTCAAGAAGAAGCCATCCCCATGTGGAGCCACTGTTAGCCCCCTATGAAATTTTTGACAAGAAAATAGGGGGGCTAAATTGTTTTTGAGTCTTCAAGGATTGCATTTCCTCTGAAAACACAGTCCCCTTGAAGCCTCCCTGTGTCTTATCCTTTGATAGTTTTCCCTCTGCTGATTTCCCTTATAAAGCCTCTCCGTTGAGGAAGAAATGCCCAAAGGCCCCCTCTTTCCCTCTTATTTCATCCCCCAAAGCCTTTGTTTTCTCTCCCCTTTATTCCCCCTTCTATTTCCCCATTTACCTCCACAATCCCCTTGAATCCTTCCCTTACTCTTTATTTCCCATTTTCCCCCTTATCGTTTCCCTTTAAACCCCTTAAAATCCATTTAAAAGGGCTAAAAACCCATATTCCGACCTTGTTATAGGCCTAGCCCCTTTCCACCAGCCCCTTCTAACCAATTCCCCACGTGACCCTTCCCCAAAGCCAAGTGCTTAAGCCTTGGGGGCCAATCGCAATCGAAGACCGGGCGGGTGCATTTCCTTTGTTATAGCCGAAAACCCCCGATGAGATCGTTTTAAACATATAAGTCCTGCGACGAGTTTCGGGCCGTTGATCTACCCTGATGATCCAACGGACAGCGCTCAATCGCAACCCTTTTCCGATCGCAATCGCAGCTCCCAGTGGTTCAGCCCTGATTGAGGTCTTCCGATTAGATCTCAGCCGTCCATCCTCGCGCAGATACGGCGGCCATCGCAACTCCCGATCCCCCGATCACACTGCCCCTCCGATTTCATCTGAGCCGTTGATCTGGCCTTCAGATCTAACGACCAATGCTCAATCGCATTACTCCCTCGATCGCAATCGCAACACCCATTGTGCACCTCCCGATTGCGATGCTCCGATTTAATCCTGACCGTCCGTCCTCCCGCTGATCCGACGGTCCTCCGCCAATCGCTGATCCCCTCCGATTGTGTTCTCCACCGTTGATCTCCCTGTCAGATCGACGGTCAGCGCTCAATCGCTTCTCCCTTCCGATCGCAATCGCAATTCTTTCGGTTTGCCTCCCGATTGCATCGTAGCCGTTGATCTCCCCGCGATCCGACGGCCCTCCGCTGATCGCAAGTCCTTCTGTCTCACCTCCGATTACATCTCCACCGTCCGTTGGGTTAAGATCTAACGGTCTAGGTTTAATCACCCCCCGCCACGGTTGGCCCCACTTCCATGCTCTGCTCCATTATTTTTCATTCATTCCTTTGTATTTCGGCCCGACACTAAGTTTTGGGTTTTATTCTGTTCGTTCGTTCCTCCGCTCTTCCGCCACCACTCCTCCGCCCCCACGGCATTCCGCCACCACTGCCCGAGCTTTAAACAGGTATATTTTAAAGTGTGGAGATAGTACAGAGAGGCCGATTCAGCGGCCAAACGAGACAATAGAGGCGAGTTAGAGGGGATTTGAGCTCGTAATTGAAGATTAATGGTTATGATCCCGCATTAATCCTGCAGTAAAAGGCTTGAGGTTCTGTTTGAAGACTGAGGAGCGCACCAGCAACGCCATAACTGTGCCACCTAATAGCAGGACGTTTCCTCCAGAAGTACACCTCCTACAGCAATCTCCGTGCTTCCTCGAGCCCATAAGCAATAAATTGCACTGACAGAACTTCTCAAGAGACTGTCAAGCAACATTAAAGAAGCATGGAGGGACCTGCAGATCATTCCATCCAGTTCATTTATTCCAGTGGCAGCACAGAGCTCCAAGCTCCAGAAAGGACTCTAAAAGAAATATCCGAGGTCAATCAACCTGACAGAGATCTCCGAACCAGATTACATAGTACCTACAGCGCTGCAGAAAGCCATTAAGCAGCATGGGCGTGGACACTCCGCCGATTTTGTCTTAATGAGATTCATTTATTTATTGTATTTCCTACCGCTGCTTCTTCCTCTTCTCCTATAAGAGATCCCCGAGAACATATTGAAAAGGTTGTTGTTGCCTTGCTGGGCATCTGCTATTAGAGGGATTCATTTGACTGTTAGAACAGTCTTGGGAGGAAGTTGCAGAGTAGTTTGTATGTAATAGGCTGGGAGGAGAAAGTCTGGGCTGTAGCAGCCATTGAGCCATATTGTACATGACTGGTTTTGCATCAATTAATCAAAGCACATTTCACAGGATCTTGGTCTATTACTATTGGTGATGTGTTTTCTTACTTTGTTTATTACATTTTCACATTGTTTCATGTTCTTCTGGTAGGCATCAGAATAATGGTATAGGATTCACCCTTGTTAGGTGCCCTATGCTGTCTGCTCTCCCTACCTTCATGTTTTCCTCCCTATGTGCTGTCTAAGAGTGGGTTCACGGGTTTAACCAGTGCAGCGGATGTTATTGCCTGCTGGCTGATGTATGAACTTGGGGGTTTTCTTCTTAGATGTTTCTTTGTAATCTTATCTTTGTTTTTCCCTTGGAGTTGCTAAAGCAGACCTGGAGTTAAATGACCTCTGGTCTGATCTATAAGCAGCCCCTTTGTCTCTTTGAGAGCTGCCTTTGAGTATGTCCAAGCAGGTCTGGAGTTAAATGACCTCTGACCTGATCTATAGATAGAAAGTTGGTTGTCTTTCCTTCTCCCACTTTCTCTCCTTAATGTTCCATCCCATCATCTATCTAAAAGATCCTTTAGTATAGATGACTTGCCCTTTGGAAGCCTTGGCTAGCTGTTGCAAGTAATTCCCTTTCATGACTCCATAGCCCAATGGATGGCACTGTCTTGGCCTATCCTCTTTGCTGAAGCATCCTGCTGCCATGTTCCTTTCCTCCCATTGCTTTCTCGGCCTATGATCTCCTAACCAACCCAACAACCCTTCAACCAAATCACTTTGTGCTTCATACCTAGCCTAACATCTCATTTTGAGCTTCAAAGATAAATCATTCTTTGTTTATTGGAGAGATCCCTCTCCGGGTCCAGGAGGGCTAGATCCTAGGGCCCCAAAGTGGTTTGATGTTGTCTCATCTTTTGGTATTGCCAAATCTGCCAAAACATGGGAACCCCAACAAATGCCACTAAAAATCTTAATGCATCCATGAAACGACTCATTCAAAAACTAGTCATTATTGTCAAGTCTCACTACTTGACCTATTGTGTATTTTTAACATCTTAAAGGGTTCATTCAATTTAATTTGAAAACACTCTATCATCCTCTTCATGGAATTTCCCCATCTTTTGCATTCATGCATTAGTTTCACACACCATTGGAAACCACAAAAGTATTGAGAAAGAGAAGGAAATAAAAGACGAGGAGAAGCATTGTGGTAATCTACATATCTTCCATGAAAAAATGGTTTGTGGATGAGAAAATGGATATTCTTAGCATAGATATATAGCTGCATTCACAGAAGAGAATCAATTCTTTTCGATATCTTTGAAATGTTTTTTTAATGTTTTTGAGATCTTTGGGTGGGTTAATTTTCCCAAAAAGAACCTTACTCACATAAATTAAATTCAAAAATACCCGTGTCCTGCTAAAATTAAGAAAAGTAGAAACCTTTTCGATATCATCGGGTTTGTCAATTTTCCAAAGAGAAGACCCCACTCACAAAAAGTAGAGCCAAAAATTCGGGTTTGAAGTTTGAAAAAATTAAACCAAAATTAGAGCCAGAAATTTCGGTTTGAAGTTTGAATATATTAAACCAAAAGTAGAGCCAAAAATTCCGGTTTGAAGTTTGAATAAATCAAACCAACCTTAAAGTGATGATGCCTTTGCACTTCGCAATGAGTAGAATGATGATTTACTTTCCCATAAAATAAGGGAAGGAATATAGCCTTTGCACTTCCCAATGAGTATAATGAGTGTGCAAAAAGACCACACTCTAATAAAATCAATATTAGTGAATATGTATATTTTTTTTATATTTTATAAATTTTCAAAATTTCGGCAATTTATAATTGTATATGAAACTTGAAGTAGACATGTTTCAATTGGGGTTAAATTTTTCTATTATTTGGAAGATTTAATAAGAATTTCTAATATTGTTTTAAAGATATAATAATGAGTTTATAATATGTTTTATAATAGAATATTTAATAAGAATTTATAATCTTGTTACGTCGTAAGGTGTTTCTCTTTGAAAACAACTCCCCTAGGTGACTTTCTATCATAATATGTGCCATTCGATGTTATGTTAGATGATTGAGTCATGATTAATCGTTGATTTCAATATAACATCAACAACTACAGTTGTGACTCGCTCGAAGATTTGAAATTAGCAGTCCATCCGCACAAACGAATCTGGCAGATGCATGCCATGGCCTTCGTGGTTCCTGCAGCACTGGCCTCTATCAAGGGGAGTATTTTCAAGAATTCAACTATTTCTATTTCAGGTACCTCTGCATACTAGTTTCTAATTCCAACGAAGAGCAAAGAACCACCATTCAGACCAGATTCATTGAAGCCAAATTTCAGGAGCTTACTGCTTCAATTGCAGAGAAGATAAGATGTTATAGTGATTAATCATTTTCATTCCTTTCAAAAGTACCTAGGTTCTCTGGTTAGCAATGCCTCATTTAGTTCATTTACATTTTTATTATATATTTTTTTATCATGCATTGTGTGACCTATAACCTACTGTTGTACACCTTGCAATTTCTCATGTGTGGTTCGTAGGTGCTTGCCTTGAATTTTCATTATGTGATTTACAGTGAATGACTAGTTGTAGTTTTTTTTACTAATAGCTACATTAACTGTTCCATTGTGAAGTTGTAAAAAATGGCATAGCTGTAGTGAACGCAACATATATGTAGAGAAGATATGAAGGAATTCAGTAGATAAGTAGTTGGAAACAATTGATTTTTCATGCAAAAGTGACGAACTAGGGTTTTGAGATGAACGTAGAAGAAGAACGTTGAGAGCACCTTAAATGTTGGAAGCGTTTGAGACAATGTATAATAATTAATGATCCAATTTTCTTTACAGAGAGATGTTGTTGTTGTAGATCATGTTGTGGTCAAGGAGGTAGTTGTTGGTATGCATGCATTCATGTGCGAAGAAGAGCAAGAACTGATACAAAGTTGGGCTCTCTATTATTGACAAAAGTCGAGCAGAGTAGGGTGCACATTTTTATTTTCTGTTGCTTGCATTGTATTCTTAGGCAAGTAAACTTTGTTGGTTTGATCCAACGTTTATTTGATAATCTAGAAGGTTGTGTTCCTGTTGGTGCAGATATTAAAATTCAACAAATAAATATATTCAAAAGTTGTAGAGACCTAGTCTTGAGAACTCATAAGTACTTTTATGTGTTTGTACATCTAGAATGTTGTTTCTGTTTGTATTCATATTCAAATTCAAAAAATAAATAGACCCAAAAGTTTTACAAGCCTTTTCTAGAGAAAATGTAAGTACCTTTTCTATTTTTGTACATGATCAAAAGTTTTATATGCTTATCAGCATAGAGAATCCTTAAATATTCCAAACAAAAACCTTGTTGGTTTGATCCAACTCTGATTTCATAATGAAACCTTGTTAGCTTGATCCAACTCTAATCCCATAATGAAGAATATTGCTAAAGACCTAACTTTGGGACCCATAAAGTATTTTTGGGGCTTTTGTGCATACCTAAAAGTTTTAGAGGTTTATCAGTGTCAAGAACACATCGACATTGAGAATTCAAACCTTGTTGGTCTAATCCAAGTCTGATTTCAGAATGAATAACATTGTTGTTTCTATTTGTGGGCATATTCAAACTTGACAAATAAGCATACCCAAAAAAATTCAGAGATTTAATTCGAGAACCGATAAGTATTTTTTTGTGTGTGTTTGTACCTATATCCAGTGCAATGAACAATGTTACTATTTATGCCTGTATGCATATTCGAATTAGACAAATAAATAGGCCCAAAAATCTTGTAGGCTCAGTGTTGAGAAGCCATAAGTGTTTTTTCTGTCTTTTTACTTACCCAAAATCTTATAGGTTTATCAGTATTGGGAACTGATAAGTGCTTCAAACACAACCCTTGTTGGTTAGATCCAACTTTGATTTCATAATGAGGAATATTGCTGTCTCTATTTTTGGGGACCTTTCAAACTTAACAAATAAATGTACCCAAAATTTTAGGGCTAGAGAACCCATAAGTATTTTTACTGTGTCACTACATACTCGGAAGTTTCATATGCTTATCAATATCAATAGCCTGTCAGCATTGAAAACGCTAACCTCGTTTGTCTGATCCAAGTTTTATAGGCTTATCAGTCTCATGAACCCATCAATATTGCAAACACAAACCTTGCTTGTCTCTTCAAGTCTGATTTCAGAATGAAGAATGTCGTATTTATGTTTGTGGGCATATTCAAATGTGTAACAAATAAGCAAGTATTATGTGTTTATATCTAACCACATGTTCAGTTATTAAGGCAAGTAAACCTTAGTAGTCCAATCCAACTATGATCTCATAATGGAGAATATACCAAAAGGTTTTAGAGACTTAATATTGAGAACCGATAAGTATTTCTTCAGAATTTTGATAACACCAAAAAGTTTTATAGGATTATCAGTTCTGAAAACCCATAAATATTTCTTCTACGCTTGTATATAACAAGAATTTTTATAGTCTTATCAATATTGAGAACCCATAAATATTGATATAGTCAAAAAATTTATAAGCTCATCAATATTTAATATCTCAAACCTATGCATATTTTGCCTGTGTTTGTTCTTGATGATGCAATGGTGTGAGATTGTACTTGTACAGTTATTTCTTCCATACCTGGTAAAAGCTATCTATAAATTTAAAAATATGCTACTGACATACAATATTCCCCCTAAGTCATTGTTGCACATTTCCTATCCTTGACAACAAGTCAAGTGACTTGAGAAGAAATATTGCATCATATGCAGACTGCATTCCCATGGATGACTTTGTTTTTTATGTTTCTCTATCATTTGAATCATTTATCATCTCCCACCTACATTCTAATTGATCCTCAGAAGTCCTCAATGAAGAAGGCTTTAGCCCTCCCACTCAGGTTGGTGGCCCTTTCACCATGGAGTTTTCACTCCCTAGAAAGAATGTGTGTGCCTAATAAGCATGGAGTTATGTTTTGAATCCAGAGCTTTTCCAGCTTTAAAAAATATTAGTCTTAAATTATTAATCACCACATCCCAAGGCATATTTCTCTCTATTCAACTCCCATCGTGGTTATATGATATTGAATCTACCATAGATCTCTAGTGTCTTATTTCTTTTAAAGATAAATGTTTTCTTTGGGCATAATTTTTGGGGAGTTGTCTATGGATGTTAAATTTTGTGGAACACCAAATAACTGGTGAGCCAATCCCAACTGTTTTTGTTCTGATGTAGGTGTTTGTAACTTTTTGTTATGTTTTTTGTATTGATTTGAATCTTATAGATCCTTCTATTTGGAAGCGTTTCACAACATTCATTGTATTGTGGACACATTTCTCTAGCCACGATGCCTCCTTACTTCGATGGGTCATTTTTTGAGTATTTTTCATGTTGCTTGTCCAACAAGTGCTACAATGATCAAATTGGCAATGAAAATGTTGGTTTTTATACTCATGAAATCATACGCAGCTGTCCTAAATCCTTTGATCTGCAGAAACAGTCATGCCACTAAGCATCAAAGGTGAGGCCAACATGTTAGTGCCATTATTGTTAATTCATAAGCTACTATCATGGCGGTCGAATATTGTTTCACATTTGGTCTATAAATTTGTTGTCCATAAGTCATGATTATTTTTCTATTCAATTTCAGATTTGTATGCAAGAGTAGGCTTGCAGCCCTGCAGGGAAACAAATAAGAATTTATTTTGTGTTTATATCTAACCACATGTTCACTTATTGAGGCAATTAAACCTTGGTAGTCTGATCCAAATTTGATCTCATAATGGAGAATATACCAAAAGTTTTTAGAGACTTAATACTGAGAACCGATAAGTATTTCTTCAGACTTTTGATAATACCCAAAAATTTTATAGGCTTATCAGTTCTGAGAACCCATAAATATTTATTCTATGCTTGTATATAACCATAAATTTTATAGGCTTGTTAATATTGAGAACCCATAAATATTGATATAGCCAAAAAATTTATAAGCTCATTAGTATTTAATATCTCGAACCTATGCATATTTTCCCTATGTTTGTTCTTGATGATGCAATGGTGTGAGATTAGACTTATACAATTATTGATTCCATACCTGGTAAAAGCTAGCTATACATTTTCAAATATTCTACTGACATATAGTAGGTCCCCTAAGTCATTATTATACATTGCCTATCCTTGACAGCAAGTCAAGTAACTTGAGAAGAATTCTTGCATCATATGCGGACTACATTCCCATGGATGACTTTGTTGTTTATTTTTCTCTATCATTTGAATCATTTCTCAACTCCCACCTTCTATGTTTTGATTGATCCTCAAAAGTCCTCACTGAAGAACGTTGGAATGTATTGATTTTCTTAAAGGGAAATCCACTAATTGTTTTTTTGCCCTTCCACCCATGTTGGTGGCCCTTTCACCATGGAGATCTCACTCCCTAGCAAGAACGTGTGTGCTAATAAGCATGGAGTTATGTTTTGAAACCAGAGCTTTGCCAGCTTTAAAAACAAATTAGTCTTAAATTATTAATCACCACACCCCAAGGCATATTTCTCTCTATTCAAATCCCATAGTGGTTATATGATATTGAATCTATGATAGATCTATAACGTCTTATTTCTTTTAAAGACAACTGTTTTCTTTGGGCATAATTTTTGGGAATTTTTCCGTGAATGTTAAATTTTGAGGAACACCAAATAGCTGGTGAGCCAAGCCCAACTATTTTTGTTCTGATGTAGGTGTTTGTACTTTTTTGTTATGTTTTTTGTATTTCTTTGAATACTAGAGAGCCTTCTGTTTGGAAAAGTTTCACAACATTAATTGTATAGTGGACATGTTGTTCTGGCCACGATGCCTCCTGACTTGGATGGGTCATTCTTTAATTCTTTAGCATATTTCTTGTGTTGTCTAGGTAAATCCTCTCTGCGAATTGAGACAATCCCTCTAGCCCTAGGGTGGGTCTAGCTACAAAGGGAACAAGAAAATATCTACTTTCCTACATTACAAATGAAACATAGAACGAGAAAGATGGTCTACCTCGGCTTGATGCTATGATGTTGCTCCTCATCGAAGCCTTTTGGTCTTTCGCTCTTCCAAGCTCGATCTTTGCTACTACCAGTGTTCGATTACATGCACAAGTGACCAAAACACAACAACAAATATAAAGGTGCAACATGGATATATCAAAAATAATCTATCTAACTGATCAAGGAGTGCTAGACTTCTTATCATAACCATAGGCAAGAATGGAAAGAAAATACCAGTTGCATCATATTATTAATAAAAAGGGGGGTTACAATGTGTGCCTTCATGTTTAAGCTCTCCTTCAATGGGTCCAAATACGGGAACGTATCCAAAGAAATATTTTTCAAGTAAATGTGAGAAGGCTAAGGGTCTCAAATCTCTCCTTCTATGCCTATGACAATTTTCAAAATTTTCTCTTGTATTTTTCTCTTCTATCATGTTCTAACTAGCAAAGGCATTGGAAGGTGATCAATTTATACTGATGGAGGAGGGGACATGGATCCACTTAATATGGGAGAAAGGCTTATCTCCTTGTTTGGTTCCTCTTTTGTAGGAACAAGAGGCCCAATGCAGGAAGCTTGGCCATATCCTGGTCAACACACATCCAACTCTTCGCTCTTGAAACTTCTAGGCTATGAAGCTTCGTTTCCATTTTTAAAAAGCTTCCAGAAGTAGATCAGTGCGGTTATGGGGTGCATACAAGCACCGATTGGCACTGGTCATAGGCTAAGGATTTTCCATCAGTGTTGGTGAGACACTGAAGGGTCGCACTGCTCCAAAAAAATGGGTTTTTAGGGAGCTACTCTTGAAATGATTAAAAGAGAGATTGATCTTCATACTATAATTAGGGATCCACAGGAATTTTTTCATGATGGAAAAAGCACACAAGGACCACTGTAGGGGTTATCCAAGATCTGGGAATAGGGAGTAAAAGGACAGTGAAAAAATGTTGTGTAACAGATGCCCCCTAAAGCATGAAGGAAAAACAAGAGTGAGGGGTGAAATGCTTTACGATTACGTGCTAGGACCAAGACGTCATCGTCGAAAAACCTACGAATCAAGTACATATATACATAACTGAAATCTCTGATATAAACACATGAAATAAGGCATGGATGCAACCATCCATAAAAGATATCATATAATAGGATCTGTGGTATGGACACAACCATCCAGCAAATAAGAAGGATCACAAATATGGACTCAAGTATGGTCACAACCATCCAGCTAGAAGGGTCATGTATACAATCATGAATAGCTCATATTGCCTTGCAACCTAGAATTTATAAGACAAAATCCAGGGTCTTGCGCTCCTTCACGACCCAATAAAGTACAGATTCATGCATGTGAATGAGTGAGCTAAAGTTTAACATGCAAGAAAATTGTCTAATAACGTGTCAATGATGTGAACTGTTAACATGCACGAGAGAGACCACCAATAATGAAAATGGCCCTCAAGGTACTAGCAGTACAATCCACGAGATGTGAACAAGGAACTAAAGTTTAATACCTATGAAATCACCCAATCGAAGGCCAATGAGGTGAAATTCTCTTCGAATGTGAAAATTCTGCCATTAGGGCATGCAGGCTCTAAGGTACTGAAAGGAGTCTCTAGATCAACTTCTTGGATAATCAGCTGAAGTCGATAGGAAGTGATCCATTGAAGGAGGGCCATGATGTATCCCACAACATCAACACAAGACAGAGAAAATAAGATGGTTGGGAATCAAGACTAAATAAAGAATCAGGTAATGAATGAACTGTAGAAATAACTACTCTTGAACAAATCAGCGAGGCAACTCTGGAGTATTGCAACATTTGACTCAAATAGGATCAGACATCATGTTGACAAGATGAGAGGCAAACAGATTTTCCAAACCAATGGAGGCAAAGTGACAAATGTAGGATGTCCCCAACCTGACACGAAACAAAGGATGTGTCATGTTCAAGAGCGACATACTACCGACACAACTGATAAATGCTTCCATTTTCCCCCCACCATTTCTAGCGAGTACCCCAATTATTTTTTAATACAATATTGAAGCATATAACATATGCTTTTCATATAAGTTTTTCCTTTAGACAAATCCATCCTAGTACATTTTACGAGCCCTAGGAAGGAGGAACTTAGTATCATCATGGTGACGAGTCCAATGTCGTTAAATTTTAACGAGTCCGACAAAGGTGAAACTCGCCACCTTTTCATTTTTAGAGAGTTTGAAAATAGTTTGAAAAGAAAAATCCATATGGCCCTTTTCGTAGATAGTCCCTCGAATCCGAAAAGGTAGAAAACAAAGTTCAAGAGAACCTATTAGTCGTGATTAAATAAGATATTCCTTTTTCCTAAATAGTTTATCCTAGCCCGAAAAGGGGTAAACGTAGACTGGGTAAACAAAGTTTCGTTTACTTTAACGAGTTCAAAATGACAAATACTCGACAATCTTTTCATATTTCAAGAGTCAGAAAAGAGCTTAAAGATGACTCTAAGGAGGTGACTTTTTCATTTGTTTTTATCGAGTTTGAAAAAGTAATAAACTAGAACTCATTCTCACATCATCCATCAAAATTTTACCCTATTGCTGTACAAAAGTGAACATATTATTTGTTTCAAACGAAAATAATTAAAATATTGACAAAAACCCTAAAAATGACTTAAATAGTTATAAAAATAAATAAAAAAGTAAAAACATATTTTACCTTTCACTTTCAGAAGCCAATGGAGGATTTTTTACCCTTTTTTACCTTGATTCTTTAGGAGCTGACTGCAGCTAATCCATGAAGCCATACGACGAACTGTTTGTACCAGGTAGGAGCTATGTCTATTGTCTTTGATTTCATGCCTTTTTTTTAGCAATTTTTATGGTTTATGTTGAAGTTTGGGAAACATTTTCAAACTTTTTTTTGCCGAGGATCAACACGAGCATCGCCTTCGGTCTCACGTCAAATATCTTTTTTTTGCATAGGTTGTGCGTCGAATTCAGAGATTGAAAAAAAAAAAAATTCCCAAAAAACACCATTCAAAATGGATTTTTAGGCTCGGATCTTTAACAATATGTTGTATAATTTTTATAACATGAAGAAATAAACAAGAAAAATGGCTATTGAATGGATGGAGAGAGAGCACGAGGAAGAGGACAGAGAGGCCATGGAAGATCTAGATTTTCCAGCTGGCTTGAGGAATTGTGGGCTCCTCAAGTTCTTCTTAACCCCAGGCTTAAGATCTTAGCCTGATTTGCTACAATATCTTGTAAGAATATGAGACACTAGATGAGAAAGATTCATAATCGGTGACCAAGAGCTAGAGATCGAGTTCTACGACATCTATTTCATCATTGGCTTGTCATGGAGGGGGGAATGAGCCCATCTAGCAGGAAGCCAAATTTTGGGTGAGAGCATGGAAATGTTGATAGGGAGACAATGCCCAGAAGCAAACAAGTCTTTAAGCGGGAAGGTTGTCATAAGAACCATAAAAAAACATGCCTTTAAAGGTATTCTTGCATACTATAACACGTGTTTTTGGAGCACAAGCTCCACATGAGGCTATCAAGTCTCAACTTTAGACTGCCATAGATTGCATGGCACCCACTATCTTTAATCGGTAAAAAGCATTTTTTGCCAACATGAAGAAACAACTCACTAAATGAAAAAATAGTTGACTCAAACAGTTTGGGTATGGTTTGATTCTAGTATCATTATTCTTGGAACAAGTGCTATTTTTCCAGTTTTAGTGGGTAGAATTGGTGGTGCCGGCACCACGAGATCCTCGTATGATCCGATTTAGTGAGTTTATGCCTCACTCAGGAGGCGGGTAACATTTGTCATATAAAATAGCTTTCTTTTTATGGTTGAGGCACCAACTCATTGTAGTGGAGGATTGGCCATATTCTAGGACCGACTTCAAAGGCAACGCAAATTTTCCGCTTCTAGAGGGTGATCATTGGGATGATGGAGGTAAAACATGATTTTATGTTAATTTTTTCATGTTTATATGTTTTTTTGCTATATGTGTTCTAATGTTTAAACTTATATACTACAGATGTTAGACCGCAAAGACCTCCTCGGATGTCCCCCATAGCAAGAATAGTGATGACATAGTTTGAGGTTGCTCCTTGTGAGGAAGGAGCATATAAGGAAGAGGAAATAGCCCAGAATTTGGATGCATTGACCAGTGGGATTTTGGAGTATAGCCACATCCATGATATCCCTCGTCATTACCAAAGGCACATTGTGGGGGTCTCAGACCATATTCACCAGCTGTTGACCCAAGTTATCTTAGCAGTGACTTTTTATCATGAGCATCATGCTCACTAGTCTACTAGTCATGAACATAATTAGCCATTGCATATGTTAATGTATTCATGTGTCTTGGAATATGATGATATGTAATATAATAAAAAATTATTTCTAAGAGACAAACACGTAGATACATTCTCAATATTTGAGGATTTCTAACGAAATATTTCCCATTGAGTTGAAAACAAGGCGCAGATCAATGTTTTACAACCGGTTTCCTAATGCCAAAAGTAATAGCTTTTGACAGAAGTGCAATGATTGCACTATACTCTGCAATATTGTTGGTTTTACGACCTAAATAGATGCCTTGTAGATCCACTAACTTTCCATTGGGATCATAGTTTTCCCGTGCCGCAGAGGATAAGTTTTGAGTACTATGACAAGCATCATCAGAAAATCAACATAAGGAGTTAAAGACATCTACAAACCAAGTAAAAAAATATAAGTAGGAAAATTGCTCACAAAAATCACACCAAAACCAAACTGTACAAAAATGAAAACACACTAATGTACAAAAGTAATTATATGAAAAAAAATTACACATAATACTTTTTGAGGTAAAGCCCATTTCGGGGGTTATCCAGAGGGTTTTCTTCATAATAAATTAACTCATAGGCCCCTTTTGAAAAAACACATTTGACAATGTATGGTCCATGCCACATAGGTTTGAATTTACTTGCCCCCAGTTTATCGTGAGCTTGGTCATATATAATAAACAAGTATCATTCAGAGAAGGCACACAAAGAAACAGTCTGATTGAAATGGGCTTTGACTCATTTATTCTAAGCTTCAGTTACTAAATCGGCGAAGCGACGACTTTCATCAAGACTTTCCAGATATAGAAGACGTTCCTCTTCAGGTGAGGTATTTGGGAGTAATTCAATAGCTAGCTTGAGTGAAGGGATCTTGCATTCAATCAATAAAGTTGCTTCCAAAACATATACTAACTGAAAAGGAGTAAACCTGGTAGCATATTTCATCGAGGTTAGGTAACCCCAAAGAGCTAAAAAAAACATGAGATGCTAGTTTGACTTGTGCATCCCAATGGTGCGCTGAAGCATGGTAACTAATACTTTGTTGACCGCTTCAACTTGGCCATTGGCCTGAGGCCAATAAGGAGTCGAGTTGTCGTGTCGCAGATCCAACTATGTGGTCAGCTTAGACATCATGTAATGGAGGAAATGGTAGCCATGGTCAGTGACGATGGCTTGAGGAACTCCAAACCGTGCTATGACGTGATTGAATATAAATTGAGTGGTAGTTTTATCGTCAGTGGAAAATTTTGGCATCGCCTCGGCCCATGTGGTAAAGTAATCAACGACGAAAATAGTATGGCCATGCGAGCGAGGGTGACATGTATTAAAATCAATGCCCCATTTAGCGAAAGGGATGGAGGTAACAACTAGGTGTAAGGGTGCGGGTGTGGTGTGCAATTTCCATTGATAAATCTAGCAAGCGTGACATTTACAAACGACAAGAATACAATCCACGAAGATGGAAGGCCAGAAATAACTAGCACGAAGGTTATTCTGAGAAGTGGCATATACAAGCATATGACCACCACATGCCCCATAGTGGAAATCATTGAGTGCTCTCTCAGCCTCTTCGAAAGTTAAACATTGACGAAGAATCGAGATGACGACGATGCAGTACAAAGTATCTCCTATGATGCGATAGGGTTGAGAGTGATGTCGAATGCGTTGATGATCAAATTTAGTCAACTCAGATCAAAAATTTTGAGTTTGGAGATACATGATGATATCATCGTCCCAAGGGTCGATAGTGCTGATAAGAAAGAGAGTATCATATGGAATCTTCTCATCAAAACTGGAAGAAACAGAGGTAGAAGGAAGGGAGCATATTAACTCGACAAAGACTAGTGATTTTTTAGATTTTGCAGCAGTAAATTCCAAATCGAATTCTTGTAGGATGATGATCCATTTAGAATACTTTCCCTAGAGTAACTGATGTGTCAAAATTTAGGTCATGGTGTTGCAATCGGATATCACTGTAGTGATGCGAAGTAAAGTGTATTGCCAAAAATGTTGAACAACGTGAACCGTAGCTAAAGCTAATTTCTCGAAATTGGAATACAGAGTGTCGGTATCCATGATATTATGGCTGAGGTCGTAAACAATGTGTTCAGTTCCATCATTGTTAGCTTGGACCAATACCATACCAATAGTGCTGGAAGAAACTTCTAAGTAGAGGAAATAATCACGATGGTAATTTGGGGGATGAAGTAAAGGGGCATTAATAAGAACAATCTTTAAGGCATCAAAGGACTTTTGAGTGACCTCATCCCATAGAAATGGGATCCCTTTCTTAAGAAACAGTGTAAAACCTTTAGCTAGCTTAGCGTAATTAGGTACAAGACAACGAAGGAAAATGGATTTCCCTTGTAAGCTCTACAGCTGAGGTAAAGATGAAGGAGGGGGTAAGTTAACAATAGCCTCAAATTTCAGAGGATCAAGACAGATGCCTTCCTTAGAGACGACAAACCCTAGAATTCTATCAGATTCAATGCAAATGACACATTTATGAGGATTAAGTCGAATATTATAATGTCTATAGTGGATAAAAATTTCTCGAAGGTGAGCAGGATGGTCATGAAGCTTAGCTGAATGGGCGGGTAAATCATCCATATAAGGTTGAATGTTGTGTTTGTTATCATGAAAGGCATACAACATCTCTCATTGAAAAGTGGTGCTGACATTTTTTAAGCCTAAAGGGAGCTCCTTGTAGGAAAATGTTCCCCATGGATAGATGAAGGCATTCTTATGTTGATTGAGATGACGTTCATCAGTGGGAGAGGAAAAATACCCATTAAGGCAGAATATTTAAAAACTCCTACCCCCACACTTTCATACGGTACGATGGTATGCTCCACATATGGCACATTTCCATCCGAGGAAGAAGAAGCAAAAAAGGACAGTTGGTTGACAGTGACGATCTTCCCTTGATGTGGGAAATGAATAAAATGAAACAGATTGGATGTCACATAAACAATGGCATGGGTCCAACTGTGACCGAGTAGAATATTGTAATTAAATTTAGCATTAACAACCTATACTTCGATATTGACCGTTTTTCCTTTCAAAGTGATAGGAAAGTTAGGGAGAATACCAAAAGGATGATAATATCTGCCATCGAAGGCCTCCAAAGTGTTCAGGTATTGGCGAAGATTTGGAGAGCTGATGGCTTTATAACAAGACATATACATGATGCAGGTGGATGCACCCTCATCCACAACTATCTGATGGATTGTATTTCCATTAATGATGACTTGAATGATGAAAACAAGCTAATGGGGAAGGCACAAAACCTGGTTATCTAGATCTAAAGTAATGAGATACGAATCATTCAGATCAATTCCTCCAATTGCAGATAGTAGCGATTTCTGTTGCGAAGGTCAGCTCTCAAGAAACTCTAATCCAGACATAGCAGAAGGTGCTTGAGCCAAATCCTCAACAATGTTGTAATTTTGAGCAACTCGAGAATTCGGGTTATAAGAGGATTTTTGAAGCACACTTTTAGAAGGTGGTCGGATGATGGGATCAAGACTATATCTTTTGATATGAAGAGGACCGAAAGTGGGCGGAGTAGAAGGAGAAGGAGCATCAGAAATTTCTTTCTCCGCTGATTGACGAGAATGAGTTGAATAATATTTGGATCTGCTGTCCATGGAAATGGGTGATGTTCCATTCATCATAAAAACTTGGGAACCAGACGAGGAAGAAGATGGAGGTTGGTCGATCATCTGAGTTTCTAAGATGGAAGTGGTTTTTTGAGGACAGCTAGAGTTCCTTGAGTACCTTTGAGTAAACGACTAACTGAGCCCGTGGGGGGCATTCTTTAGTGTAGTGTTCATTGTCACAGATTATACAAGGGTACTTAGGCTTGCTCTTAGTTCCTTCATCAATATGAGGTTAGGTAGAATCCTATTTTGGGGCATCATATTTGGATTTTCCTTTGCCTTTATTTTTACCTATTGAAGTTTTTTCTTCCGTGGTCGACTGGATGGCATGAACCTCCATGGTTTTAGCAGGATTCGAAGGATTCTGTAGGACAAAGTTGAACAAGGAAGAAGATTTCTGCTTAGTAGAAGAAAAGGAAGAATTTCGAGAAGTCTCGGTAACTAGCCCAATGACACTGTTGACAGGTGGTGTCGTTAGAGCTTTCTAAGTTTAAAGTTTGGTAGAAGCACGTGGAGAATTGGGAAAGAGATCATACAACATGCCAAACTAGGAATAAAATAGATCAAGATATTGTGCATGGGAAATGGATTGTTCTTCTATGACACATGCCCCCATAGAAATATACTTGGCAATCTCATTGATGAAGGATTTGGTGAACCATTCGACCAAGAGTTGATCATGAATTTCAAATTTTATCAAATGGCAGCGTCATCTCCATTCATGGATGTGATCGAAGGTGTGCGTAGAAATATTTTGTTTCAAGGATGTGAGGAGACGAGTTCCTATTTCATAGCGAATAGGTAACTGGAAGTGCGTGAGGAAATCCATAGCTAGAGAATTGAAATCTTGGAAAGTTCCACAAGGAAGCTCGATGTACCACTTTGCAGCAGCACTGGTCAATGTTCCTTGGAAAAGACGAAGACAAACGAAGTCATCAACCCATGAGTTTATGGAAATTTGCGGTTTTAGTAGAATAAGATCAATATGGATTATGGAGAATCGGATTATTGGTCAATCTGACATTAGGTAGTTCCAATGCAAGAAAAGAGTGCGTATTAAAAGGCATAATCGGCCTTTGGTAGGCCCATTTGTTGGATTCAACCGATTTGGGAGAAATTATGCCCCCACGGTTTTTGTCCGGAAAGGATTTTGACCATATCCTGGTTATGGACCAAAAAGCAGATTTTGACCTGTAGTAGACCACTGAGGTCCATCCTGGGTATAATTTGTAGCATATGGATTTTTTTGTTGTTGAAACACACTATCTTGAGGTTCACCTTGTGAACCCAAAGGTTGACCTTGAGGTTGCTAAGGATTAGGCATCATAGTTCCTTGAGGCTGAACTTGCAAACTTAAAAGTTGACCTTGAGGATTTTTCATCATGGTACCTTGAGGCTATTGAGGTTGGCCAGGTTTACCCTGAGACCCAGGTTAACCTGGCTGAACAAATATTTGACCTTGTTGAGAGAAGGGTTGTCCTTGTTGACCAAAAGGTTGGCCTTACTGAGTGTAAGGTTGTCCTTGTTGAACAAAAGGTTGTCCCTGTTCAGCATAAGAAAAATGACTCTTGTGAGAAAAAGGTTGACTGGATTGAACATCAGGCTGTCCTTTTTGAACAAAAGGTTGACCTTGTTGCACATAGGATAATTTTTGAACCAAAGTAGGCCCCTACTGATATGCACAAGTCCCTGATTGACTGTGAAACCCTTACGGATTTAGGAGTGGAGTCTGCAATTGTTGAGAACCATAAGGTAAATAGGGTTGTTGGTTGAGTATTTGGTTTTTCAAAGCTTGCTGATACTGATCATATCTTAACCTTGACGTAATAGATGGTCTAGAAGGCATAGTGATGCTAACAAATTTTGACTAGATCCCAGAATGTGAGTTTGTGATCCACTAACAAATGGTCCAGTTGAAGCTTGAGAGACATTTGACAGGGATGGCTGCCCTCAAACAGTTGGGATCGATAGAATCGATGTTGGTATACTGACAGGAGGTGTTGAAGCACTAATGTAGACGGTTGGATGTGTATGAACAGATGTAACTGTAGTTTGAGCAGGGATGGAAGAAGATGTGTTAGATACAAACGGACTAGTTGTAGGTACTGTAGTATTTTTTAAAATGGTGTTGTGGTACAAGGAAATGGCACTTGAAACACCAGAAAATAAATGTCCCAAGGACATGTAACCAGCTGGAATTGATGTCTGGGTAGAGGGCTGAGAGGTCTGCCCCCCATAAGGAAAGTGTTTAGGAGGGAACTGATGCTCTTCATACAAAGACTCGTCCATACCACTAAGAGAACTTGAAACTTCAAGGGGATATGAGACCTCATCTTCAGAAATAGATGAGTCTCAAAAGTGTCTTCCATATTCATACACATTTCCATTATGTCATAACCATTTAGCTCTTATTTCATAGCCATTTGACCTAAAACCCTACATCAAGTAACCATTTTCATAAATATATGGGTTAGGATCCTTGTTTTCCAAAGTTATTTATTTTATGTATTTTAAGTGAATTTATGATTAGAAACTAGAAAATTAACATAGTTTCATATATCTATATATATGTTATGAGTTTTGTGACATGTGTAGGTCAAAAGGAGACTTCTAGAAGACCCTTATGTGGCACTCTAAGGCCAAATTCGAATTTGGTTGGAGAAGATCATGGGATCATGAGAACATGTGTCTCACTTCCTTGTTGTATTGAAACTCTAAAAGGATATGTGTCTCATTTCTTAGTTGTGTTGAAACTCTAGAAAGACATGTGTCTTATCATTTCCTATTTTGATTGTAACTCTAGAAATGGAGGGAGAGATTCATGGACTCCCATTAATGAGATAACTTCTCATATTTTGTATAAATAGGAGAAGCTTTCTCCTATCATGGGTAGTGAAAAATAGGAGAAGGAGAGAAAGGAATAGAGAGTGTTTTGTAACAAAGCTTAAGATGGAATGGGATGTAGATTTGTGAGTTTTTCAATAAATAAGTTCCTTGATGGTGTTTTGATTACAATTTTAAGGAGCTGAAGAAGGATTACACCAAATTGGTAGCAGAGGGCCCCTGCTATTCAAGGAGGTTTTGCATGTTTTCTAGATAAGTTGCTTTCAATTCTGTTTTGTCATATTTCCTTACTTAGATTGTTTTCTGAAATCATAGCTTTTAGCATTATTTTTCATGTCATTTGCTTAGATAAAGGATCTTCATGATATTGCAGTTAGTTTCTTTCTCAAGCTCTTCCAAAACATATTTATTAAATGAATGGGATTCAATTGTGATATTTTGAGTTATTAGCATTTCATTTTCTGTTATTTAGTTTTTAGTGTTTACATTATATTTCTTTAAGCAGAGTCAGTAAGAGGGCCAGAAGCTTCTGGTTTCATCCTTTCTAGTAAAGGTGAAATAACCAGTAAAAGCCCCTACTGTCAATCTTTGTATAAGAAATATTTTGTTCACACAATTTCATATCAGATTCCTCATTATACTGCAGTTAGTCTCTTTCAAAAGCTTTTCCAATAAACCTCTAATTCACGAATGAGACTAAGTTGTAATATTGTGAGTTATTGATTGTTTTGCTTTATAGAAGATCCTTATCACATTATGATTAATCTCTTTCAAAAGCTCTTCCAATAAACCTCTAACTCATGAATGAGATTTAGTTGTAATGTTATAAGTTGTTTCATCATTTCATAGGAGATCCTTACTACATTATAGTAATATTTTTCTCAAGCTCTTCCAATAAACTTCTATCAAATGAATGAGATTTCACTATAATGTTTTAAGTTACTGTTTGTTTCAGCATTTCCTTTTATGTTTTAGGAGATCCTCATTGCATTAGAATTAATCTTTTTCACAAGCTCTTCCAAAAAATCTCTAACTAAATGAATCAGATTAAGTTGTAGTGTTTTGAGTTACTTTTCATTTCATGAATGTTCATTTAGAAGTTGTAATATCCATGGATTAGAACTTTTTGTTTTCATCATTTTCTAGTTAGGAATAGAACTTGCAAATAAACTCTGTTTTAATTCATTTATTAACATTTCATTTTCTCCCTTTTGACATAAATCTAACTTCATCTTTTTAGCATAGAGTAGCATACTAAGATTCAAACATAAAAACCCCAAAACATCAATAAAACACTAAAAACAACGAAGTAAGAAAAATGGATACTTAGGCACATATAGTGCATCACACTTCATCAGTTTACTAGCCTTGGTTGATAATTTATGTTAGCAATTTAGGACACTAAATTGACTAAACATTTTGGCGCCGTTGCCGGGGAAGTGTAACTAGGTAGCCTTATTTCTTACATCTAAAAAAAAATAATAATAATTTCTTGAGTATGCTATCCTCCTGCACTTTGTGTAATCTAGATGATCAAAAAAAGAATTTTTATGTTAAAAATAATAATAAATTATGTTTTCATTATTTCATTTCATTTTACAATAAACTTTAAAAATGATGAAAAATTTTAATTTCAATAATTGTTTTGTTTAATGAAATATATATGTATATTTTTTAATTTTTGAAAATATAATATATAATTTTATTAACAAATCAATTAAAAAAAAAATTAATTAAAAAAAAAATGACTCATGGAAATAAGACTCACGCATATGCATGAGGCCAGACTTTGGCTTGGATTTATGCATATATGCAGTCCTTCAATCCACACAAAGACCCATGCACTGCAATTTAAAAAAAAAAAAAAACATTCTCTTTTTCATATTCATTTTTCCTCAAACAACAGTTATTAGAAATCATTTTTAAAAATTTGCACACAATAAAGGTATATCACATGAAGAAACTGTTGATGAAGAGAATATTGCAAATTGTTGATGAGGAGAATATTACAAATTGCTGATGAAGAGAAGATTACAAATTCAATTGTAGGGACAGACAATGGAAGTGTATCATATGAGGAAATTGCTGATGAAAAGAAGATTTCAGACTGTTGATGAAGAGAAGATTGCAGATTCCATTGCAAGTAATTGGAATGAAGGAGATCAATCTGAAGTTCTCTGTGAGATACAAGCCATTACACTTCAAAACCTGCAAATAAAAACAAATCAAACCACAAGTAATTGCCAGAAAACGAAATGCGTAATTGTCAAAAACACCTGATTTTAAAACTAATTTTCTGAGCAAACCAAGGAAAATTAGAAAAAACTAAAACATGGGTTTTTTCGAGAACGGGGTGAATTAGGTAATTTAAAAATAACTTTCTGAAATTCGCAGCCATTTGGGATAAATTCAGGGTTCTTCAGAGCACTAATTTGCAGTGTGCGTGAGAGAAAAATGTTTTTTTTTTTAATGAAAACAGTCACGGTTTTATAAAATTAAAATTTGAGAAATAATCAAGGATTTGATTTCCTTATTTGAAGGAAAATGTGACAGAATTCATGTGTGGTGGCACATGATGAGTGAAAAATGGATTATTTGAGGCAAACACATTATCACATGTGCATCAAATGCAAGTTGTATAAATTGAGAAGGACTCTGCCTTCATCTCCTTCATAGTTAGGAATTTGACTTTAGAAATTTCAAGATTTTTATTTTTATCTTGCATGAAAGAGGCATTGGCATGACTTTGTTTCAAAAATATTCATAAGGACAATTATTTCATCCATGCTTTATTTCATTAAAAAAAAAAATTCTTCTTAATAATGGTTTTCAGGACAATTGGAAGATTATTTAGATGATTTCTAAACATTTTGCATTAATATTGTTGATGTGTATTTAGGTGGAAATAACTGACGAGCGTTATTACGATGTGTACGTGGTGAAGGCACCAAAGGTACGCCTGGTGTATCGAAGGGCTATACTGCCTTTGAGGAGAGACTTCCACTGAATCAAAGAGTGGATTCTAAGGAAACAAGACATACCTTACCGGCTCGTTAGGGGGAGACCAGGTAGAAAGGGGTTGAACACTTGGAAGAATCGCAAGCTCAACACTTTGGGCTCCAACCGATGGTGAAGTGTCAGAAGAGACTTATGGTGATGTCCATTCGGAAGTAGATGATGAAGGGGAAGCCGAACTTGATGGTTCAACCATGATGACTTTATCTTAGTAGAAAAAGAGGAAAAGAGGTGATTTATTCAAGGTTTTTTAAAAATGTATTTATAAGGAGTTTTTCATGATGTGGCCAAGCAATAACTTTATGGGTACGCCATGTTATCATTGGTAATTGATTTTAGAACTGAAAACAAAAATAAA